>JARFOC010093831.1:0-13252 GCA_031763485.1 Osmoderma eremita | reverse complement strand
TTCTTTTACTTCTGTCGCTTAAAGCTTCAAAATGCTTAGATGGTCGTCCAGATTTTGATACCATCTTTGGCAATTCAGATGACCCATTCAGCCAATGTTCATTTTTCTTAAGAAATAATTCTTGTGTTTTATGTGCCACAGTCCATCTTTTTTTAATTCGGAATTTACATAAGAAAATCTATGTTTTATGTCTTGCGATTGTTGACCGTCATACTCATCATAATTCATGAAATAATTTTCGATAAATTCCAATCTCCTTGGCAAATTTCAGGGAGGATGGCAACTTAGTTGCCGAAATACGCATTCAGAGTACTTTACTCAACAAGGTGGTAAGGGTATTTTTTTTTAATTTATTTTAAGTCACCTATCCTATTATCTTATAACATTTTTGTTAAATTGGCGCGTTTTATAGAGGACCGCAATCAATACTTAGTACGTTAAAATAAAATAAAAGTGGCGAAAAGTGTCGGCTATTTTTAGAAGTGAAATTGAGTACAAGTATTTATCTTTAAGCCTACATAGTTAGAATGGCCGGGACGCACCCTGAAGCATTTCAAACCGCTCCATGTCTTCAAAAGCTCTTTAAAAATGTGTAATAAATTCTCTTTTCCTTAAATAGGTATTTAAAGAAATATGAAGGAAAATTCGAACAGATAAACCTATAAATTGAATGTCTACTTACCAGCTTTAACAGAATCCATCACTACAGTATACAAAACTTTTCATTACCTACTCGGAAGGGCGGGGGGAGTGGTAAATTTGGTGGACAGAACACTTGCGCTTCTCGCCACGTGCTCCTTAGTTGCAAATTATAAAATTTTTAAAATCGACTTTTGGCCAGCTAGATCGGTGAAATACGCCACTGTGCGTCGTTTACAAAAATCGTTGTAGTTTGTTACCGATAATGAAACCTTTACACTTGAAATATTATATATAAATTCCAACAAGTACTCCTTGCATATGAAATATTCGTGCTTTCTGGTTTCTTTACTTTAAGTAAACTTATTTCTTCTTCTGATTATCCGACTTTATTGTGTTCCAATCCTCGCCTATTCCCATAGTCGACGGATAAATAGGTAATAATAATAACCTAGACGAAAGAAAGAAGAAGAAAAGTGTACACAAAATTGGATTTTCCAATCAAAATTGTGTGATTTAGGTATAGAAAGGCAGCACTTCCCTAGTGATGTACTACATATCTCCTACCTTTAAATTTAATATTATCAAACATCCAAGACTAAAAATCACGACCTTCGTTAGATCCGATATTAAAGTTTTCCAATTATTTTTAGTCCATCTGTTACGCATCGACGAACTCTGTTCTTCATTTAAAGTCGGGGTGGTTCAACTAAATGCGGGGGTGGGGCCTTGGGGTCCCTGATTACCTTAAATCTCGCAGCAATTTTAGCCTTCATGGCGTACGTAAGAGGAGCAAACCTTGGGAGGGCACCAAGGTAGAAACATGCTTAGCGATAAGATCAAAGAGAAAAAAACTTGTTTGCGGACGAATATTATTTAAACGGAAAAAAGGGAACAGTATATACAAAACTCACAGTTGACTCTCGGGCAACAGCGTCTCCAACAGCTTTATTTTCGATCAATCCAGAAAATAATGATTTTAATGCAGAGAAAAAATATTTTGCCAAACTCAATTTAGGGGAGTTATAATTCTGAACACCTCGGGTGGTGTATGTGAAAAACATTTCGTTTTCTTGCGATTATATACTCCATGTACCAGCCGCCTTACAATATACAGCACTTATATATACACAAGTTGCTTTCGGCAAAAAGGAATATAAGGAAATAAATAAATATTATTCCGGAACATAAAGCTGCACCAGCACTACCCCGGTGGTGTAAGTAGAAAGAGGACTTGAATGCTGTATTTTCAGAATTCGCGAAGACAGGCTCGATAACAGAAACAGTGCCATGGTAAACGAGACGGGTGGATACAGAGCGGATGGAGTATGGAAGATTTGGCGTTTGACCTGCTTTAGACACAGGGTGGATTGGGGGATGAAGGACAGAGTTCTAACTTCCGATCGGCGAAGAGGAAGGCAAGAAAATAGCTAAAACGTTACTGCGTTGTCGTCCCAATATCGTACTCCATATTTCGCGTATATTTAAACAAGTAATGACACTAGTTTACATTGTTTCTTTGTAAACGTTAAATACTTGACCTGTATTAAGAAAGAACCATTTTAATATGTCTAAAGCTATATTTAGTGGCATAAAACAACGAAATATTCCCTAGAGTAACTTTTAAAAATTGTCCGAATAGGAAACCAAAATGTGGGATCTGAAGACACGTAATAATCCATAAAAATAACATTGGGACGCCTTGGAGCTCCTTAAAAGAATTTTTAATGATCATTAACGAGCCCCGAAGTTGATAAAACAGGTTATTTCATAAAAGGTATTGCAGGTTAATTATTTTTAAAAGTATTTGGAGAATTTACTCTCAAAAGCTTAGGGGAACGGGAGGCAAAGTCCTTTCCTTAATGATACAGTAGGGCGCCTGTATCCGCAGGGGTTTGGTTCCGCTGTATGTACAATGAGCGGCATTAGTCTTGGCTCAGTGCAAGAGACGGATTTAGTGATATCTGGAAATATTCTACACGTCATCTTTCAATAGCATGCCCATGTGTTCCGTTCGATCTTAATATAAACAAACCCTTTCCACGCTACTACGGACTGAGGGTAAGGTTGATTTTTTAAGAAAACACATGCAGATTGTTTATAATGCTGAAAAACTGAACAAGAATATAATAACTACATGAAACATCTACGAAACGAGTTCAGCCTAGTTTTACGTTTTCTAATTGGAAATAGATAAGGTAAAATACATGTACACCTCTTGCATTTATTCGTACAAGTAAACAGCTCTTATTCAACAAAAAAAGATTATTAACAAATAATTATAAGAAAAACTGAAATAATATAATCAAGAATTCACATTATAATATTACATTCAGTTAAAATAACTAAAAATAAATAATCCTAATAATTAAAGAAACCGTCTTAATTGGAAAAAGTAAAGCTATGATGTTTCGATGACCGAAGACATTGTAATCAATCATTTTCAAATTTTGGCCTGTCAAAATTTAGCTATTTGATGATTAATTATCAATTTGTTAAATTCTCTTTTAATTACAAAAACAATTTCAATATTAGTATTGCAAACTATTTTGTTTTGTGTGTGATCTTCCAAATTGCAATAAAAATGCGTGGTTGTGGATTATATATTTCTTGTTGATTTTTTGTTTAAACAATAATAATTTACAAAACTTTTTGCGATGATTCAGATGCAATGAGATATACAAAAAAATATGTTGCTTTAACGATCGACTCTTAACTTGTGCGTTACAAAAAAGAAAGAACTGCTACCTGCGATGATAGTTAAAAAATACAATGCCTTCTGGTAGGCGCACAATCGAATTATTCAAACAAACAGCCGCAATGAGTGGCGCGCGATTCAAATATACCTAACAACCAAACACAAACAATCTGCATGTTTCTTTTAAAACACACCCCATGTCAGTCGTAAGGGATTGTTTATTCGAAAATCGAATGCAACAGATGAGCAAAAAATTGAAGCATGCAAGTCTATGCCTCGAAATATGATGTGTAGAATATTTCCAGAATTCAAGAATTCCGTCTCTTTCAGTGAGTCAAGACTAATGCCTCAGAGTGTACATGAAACAAGATGCAACATTGAAACAGAAGATAAGGTTCTATACAATATTTATTTAAAACTACCATGGAATAAATATTCTTTGGGGCATTTGATGGGATTGTATCGACTATTGTAGTCGATTTTCTGAAACGTAAAATGTTTAATTATGCCACTTCGTCAAGCAAATCGAATTAAAAAACGATTTCTGTTGTCGTTTTGAAACTTGTCACCTTTAATTATATTTTTCCGGTAGAATAACAATTCAAAATTTTATTTCTTGTTATATACTTTTTTTCGGCATCCCTTCTACTGGAAAGGATCCTTCAAATGATTATAAGTTAATTAAAAGAAAACGCAAAAGGTTGTAATTGCACGAATTATAATGGAAGGTGTTTAGGTATGGACAAATTTGAACATTATAAAATACAACTTGTTTGAAACGCAGAAATTTTTCTCTTGCGTGTATTATTGTGGTTTAGATGCACTTGCCACAGCCGAATGTATGTAGCGGAATTTTTTACATACGTTTTTTTACATTTTCTCGTAGCGGTCTCTAGTAACAACATTGCTCTATTATCGTTTATCTGTAGAAGTCAATTCACTTTAAATTAAATCTTGGAGATATCGCACAAAATGCTCTCTTTCTTCTCTGGTTATTGAAGATTTCATTATGGATCCTACCAAGCAATTTTTATAATGTAATTTTTAACCTTTAACACAAAGCGACCTCATTGAATCTGATTAAATTTCGATTTATATGTACAAATATATCTGAATCCAAAGAATATGAAAAGATACGTACGAGGGATGCTTTTTATATTTCGGGAATAGAGAACGGAAACTAAAATAAATCATAGTACACTTTTTTATTGTTTTTCAAAATATTCCCCATGAAGATCAATACACCTTTGCATGGGCTTGAACCAGTTGCACCAATGGTATAGTTGCCATATGTCCGGCATTTCCGAAGAAACAGGCGACCATTTGCTTCGAAGTGTTTCGTGCGCGAACAACTTTTGTTGGATTTGGCTCATCTTGAAAGATACATACAGTCGACTGCTGTTTACTTTCGGGCTCATAGGCATAGATCCATGATTCGTCAAATGTTACGATGTCATAGACATGTTTTGTAGTATCGTAAGTGCATTTTTGGAGCATTTCGTTCGACCAATCTCCATACGAGCCCTTTTTTGACAGATTGTCAAATTATGTGGACTCCAACGCGAACAATTTTTTTGACGCCCAAATGTTGATGCAATATAGAATGTATGCTGGTTCCACTAATACCCAAAGATACCTTAATCTCACGATACGTCATCTTGCAATATCAGTTCACGCACACCATCAATGTTTTTCGGAACACCAACTGATTTTGGACGGCCTTCACGAAATTCGTCAGTGAGTGAAGCACAGCCACGATTGAATTCGGCGTACCACCAGTATACACTAGTTTTCTATGGTGCTTCATCGCCAAATGTCGAATTAAGTTCATCGATGCACTGTTGTTGAGATAATCTACGTCGAAAATTGTAAAAAATAATGATTCGAAAATGTTCACGAGATAATTGCATTTTTTTTGGCCAAGATGACTTTTTTTAAACCACTGTAAGTAACGCAAATATCGTTTTTACGTCAAAATGTTCTGAGTAATTATACTGTCAAAAAGGCCGAAATTGACGATACAGGTGTCAGTTGTCAGGTGGCAGCACCTGGAACGTCTATTCCCGAAATATAAAAGGCATCCCTCGTATCTGTGTATCGTATCGTATCTCATAAAGTTTCTTTAGGTGGACGCGTCGTAAAACTTCGCTTACGAATCATTTAATATCTATCTATTCTGAAAGAAATCGTATTGCTTTTGTTAGATTTTACTTGAAATCACTTATAGGTGGAACAAAACAAAATCAAAGGATTACACACGCGTTCTCTGCGTTGCGTTGCAAATGAATTGGATTATTACGCTTTGCTGTAACACGGTACGGCGTCGCGTATAGAAATAATTTCGAACCCCAACGGAAAATGTTCCATGGGCATTACTCTGGCTTCCCCTGCGCTGTGTACTTTCATAAAACCTCAAAATGAAATGCACTTACGTTCAATTATGTAGACCGCCTAGCCCTTACCTTGCCTGTCTGCCTGCGTATCGAATTTATGTATTATTGATGACAACGCTGACTAGCTTACACAATCAGATAATAACCTTAATGCAACATTTAACATCAGCATACGTAAATAATCCAAGAGGCGGTCAGTCGGATTTATTCGTTAACATTCGCATTGTACGAATTCTGTGGAAATCCACGCTGTTGAATTTATTAAGTCTACTGTGGATTGTATGCATGCTTTTGAAAATATAGCTTTAGAAGATAGACGCTGGTTATTACCCTTAAACGCTTGGATGTGATAAACGCCTACTGAAGATTACCAATTTTTTCGAATTTTCCAGTCCCCAAACGAAAAAAATTAAGGATTAATGATTCTCTTTAATAACATTCGTTTTCATTTTTGCTTTTAAATTACCTCCTCTTATTAACGAAATCTGACGGGAAAATATCCTATATCGTTTCAATCAAAAAAATATGCGGACAATGATATAGAATCAATCTATATAGAATCATCATAGCCATAATTATGTTGTATTTTTGGAACTTTCAACACTTAAGCGTTTTCGATTAACAGAGGCCCAATTTTTCGTCGGCCACAGGTAAATTATCCATTCCCATATTCGTATTACATCTTGTGGTCCATAATTCCATTAGGGGATGGTTTACGTTAACATCAACACGCTATTACGCATCAGTGCGTGAGCCGGAACCCCTAATTTGTGGCCAATATCAATTTCTTTATTAATATGCAACGACGGCTCAGGTTAGTAATATCGTAAGTGCGAAGGGGTTGTTTATGGTAAATGTGGAATTTACCTAGAAACTTATATAATAAATTAAGAGGTAGTATTAAATTATTTTGTAAATATATGTAGATATTTTAATATCGGCAAGTTGGTCATAAATATAAAGCTACCGATTCAAAGCGACAGTGTGTTGATGCATATGAAGTGATACCCACACATATTACAGAAACAAAGCAAATATTCAAAATTCGAAATAAAGTTTTTATGGACAGTGATGGACACATTTTTGTTACATTACAATTGTAATATTTGTCGTTACGTCACGCAAAAACCAACTTATATTTATTTTTAAATGGAACTTATTCTACTTTTTTGTACTTTTATTAAAAGAGGCCGCCAGCAAGAACACATTTATATTAATATTTCGTGCATATTACTCAATTTTTACGCAAAATTTTACGCTTGATGTCAGGTTGTCAGATGACAATTGCCAATTATAAGTCAATGAAGAAAAAATATAGATTTAAATACTAGAGAAATATAATAAACTAAAAACAAACAAGAGTAAAGAACATTTACATCGATCGAAATGTCAAAATCCATATCAAGTTGACTATTGATAACAGAGTTACACCTACGTCAGTAATATATTCGAGCCACGGAACGAATTAAAAATATTTCGTATACCAGTAATATCCGTAAATATCAGTTAGCTTCTGCTCATAGCAACTTTGCTCGTTCCCAATTTTAAATATTTGCATTGTTTCTGTAATATTTGCCTGCACATTTTAAATGGTCCAGCCTGTATGTATAACAAAAATTTGGCGTGGCAATCAAGGTATTAGAATTATGTCTGACCGGTTTTCCCACTTTTATAGTATGGATTCATATTTTAAATTTACTTTTCCGATCGAATTAATATTTGCAAAGTGTACAGTGGAAGTTATTCCAGAAAGCATTCCTCGCAAACAATATAATGATACAATCTCCGTAAATATGGAAGCTGCGCTCGCAGTATCTGCAATATTAAAAACGAGGGAATTGATTCCCCCCACAAGATTTCACTTTACCAAACCGTCTTTTTTATCCTGCCTCTTTCTCTATATATGGATCGTATACATACACGTATATGTGTATATACACATATATTATATAGAGATAAAAAAGTTGGAATTCTTGCGGGGGAGAGAAATGAAACCGCATTTTTTTTGATAAGGATGAAACACATCGCCAATAAAAATACAATCAATAATAGAAAAGTCGAATTGAGAACAAAGTTTTTCTTCTTTGACCTTGCTTTATGGGTATTTCAAAACTCTAACAATAATAACGGTACCGTTATAAAGTGTACATATGTTTTATATACATATATCAGGAACAATGAAAAAAGAACTGAAAGCGGCCTTCTCTTTAAAAGTTCCCAAACATGTCTAGAAATACAAATGGCAACAGAGTATGAAAATACATGCTAGTCCTCATTTTTTTCTAGTTGTTTGAATGAAATCAGATCGCAATAATTTGGTATTTTAAAATTAGAGTTAATTTATGTTAGATTACTATTGAACGCTAGTGTATTCTGGATTATGCAGGTAGGTACATTCGCAAATATACAAAAAATAAGAGAGAAAATGACAGATTAAAGCACGCCCAATAGCGACATATCCCCAACAAAATGTATTATAATAGGGAACATTTTTCTCCTACACACAATGAATACGCATTGTTAGAAATAATACCCCATATTTCATCAAATACATACACACATCCAAAAATACACACAGTAGTATATCACGCACTTAAAAAAGGGACACCTTTGCCCCCTATTGTCTCCCGTGTGTAAACTGTCATCTGTGTAACGTCTAACCTCCTTTAAACGTAAGATTAAATCTACATATCATAAAAATTTACAACCACATTGGGCGGAATAAATATGAAATATATATGATATAAAAACGTAACAGAGGATTGACAAATAGGAGGCGCAATTGCAATAAATCTATCATTGTCTATTTATAAACAGGATGAAACTGTAAGAAAGAATGCCGCCTTCAGGAGGTTTGTATTGTATCTACTGCATTATAAACCAATTATAATACATTTTACCTCAAGAATCCACAAGGGCAATGATTGTGTGGAGTTTCACCAAATTTTGTGCTCAGAATCGTTTTAATAACCCATTAAAACTACCCAAAGTTATTGTTAATAATAAGACATTTTCTACAGATTACTTAATTAATAAATAAATGGGTTGAGTGTGAAACCAGTAATTTGGAGAGCGGTATCTTTACATTACGGGCACATGGATTAAATGCATTCAATATAAATGTTTAAAATTGTTCCTTGGGATATAGCTAACGCCGGAGGTTACGGCAGTTAGAGATAGATGTTTATTCAATGGATTATCACACATCCCTTCTCTGGAATTTACACGATATCAAATTAAGCATCAAACAACCCTGATATTGATTCTATTGGATCAGAGCGTAGACTAAACAAATAAGTAATTCCCAGCGGTTACTAAAATATAAATGATTGTATTAACTAACACACTGGCTGTATATATCTTATACCATCTGACAATAAATAATTTACAGTCTCTTATTTTATTCAAAGTAACATTCGTCAAACATCTAATATGAAAAGAACGCCTTCCGTTAAATGATTAATATCCATAAATAAAAAAGTATACGATCTAATACAATATGTATTCTAAAGTGTTTACATAAACACAGCAGAGGTCTCACCATTAATGACAGTTGTTACAGTTCCAAATAATTTTAATTGGTTATCACAATCACACCATTTCATAAAAATGACCCTCAAATTTGTGGAATTCCTTTTAGCGATCATATCTTAATTAAATTTCCCCTTTTTTTGAATATATAGCTTGGTAAAATGCGGGTTGGAAATTAAAGGTGGAGAATCGAGAAAACTCGATTATTTTTCGTTACTGCTACTGCGGGTAGTTAGTCGTTGGTCACGGAATAGCGATAAATAACTTAGGTGTACAAATCTCTTATTTGTGCAAAAGGAAATTATGCAGTTTCCGCGGTGTGTAGTTATGAATTACGGAGCACAGAAATAATTACAGAAAAAAATTAATTTCATCTCCGTCCTTCCGAACATGTTCTCCGCAATTTTTAAATTAGGGGCTTGCATTTATATAGAGTGATTTCGTCGGTAAATCTGGTAAAATGGGTATTAGAAAAATTGCCAGCTATTTAACCTGAACATAAATATCATACTGTGACCTACATTTATAGTTAAATGCCCAAGTTGGTTGAAAGTTATTAAACGTTTCGCCGGATATTAACCTCGAATAAATATTGGTATTAGCACAAAATTGGGGAATGTTGTTCTTCTAAAATAGATATCAGTGTTAACACCCGACAGCAAGACGTTTATTAGTACGTCAATAGCAAATAAATAGCAATGCAAATAGTGAATGACAATGCATTTACTATAAAATACGAGGGATGTCCGGTTACTAAGGTACGTTTGCGCGATTTTAGATGTGCATATGTACTGCATAGGTGGCTATTGTCATTGCCTTAGGATCAGTATAAAGTGTGCCGTGACAGCCGCACAATGTCAGTTCCGATCGAAACATACTCCAAGTTTGAAGTGCGAGCTGTCATTCGTCTTTTGTATGCAAATGGGTACCAAAACTGTTGATCGGCCAACACAAAATGCAACGAATGGCGGCGGCAATGGAGGTTTTAATGTGCTATCGTTAAGAAAACGGATTTCTAGAGTCTATAGTTACAGGAGACGAAACGTGAGTACACCACCATACCCCCGAATCAAAAAAAGACTCGATGACGTGGAAGCATCCGAGTCCACCAACACCGAAAAAATTCAGGAGTCGGTAAAAAAGACAATAGCAACTATGTTCTGGGTTATGCAAGGCATTTTGCTCATAGAGTTTTTACCACCGAAAGCGACAATCAATAGCGATATTTATTGTCAAATTCTCGAAAAACTACACAAAGCCATTCGGCAAAAAGAAGGTTGAGGAAAGGAATCACGTTATTGCATAACTATGCAAGATCGCACACCTCAAATCAGACGAAGGCCTAGCTTCAGAAACACAATTGGGAACTTGTTGTCCATCCGCCCCATAGACCTGGCTCCTTTAGATTTTCATTTGTTTGGGCCGTTGAAAACTCATTTGTCGGGTAAAAGGTTGGAAGACGACGACGAAGTTCAAGAGGAAGTACGGCAGTATTTTACAAATTTGGATCGCACCTTTTACGAGGAGGGTTTACAGAAGCTAGTGCCTCGCTGGGATAAGTGCCCTAAGATTGGCAGAGATTATGTTGAAAAGTATCTAACAGTACATACTTTTACTTATTGTTAGTGTATATTTGATTTGTATAATTCATAAAAGTACCTTAGTAACAGGACATCCCTCGTAAGTATGGGGTTATATTGTTACGACGAAAATCTTCCTAAAGATATGGAAAAATGTATAACCCAGCGAATAGAAAATGATGCGTTTATACAAAGCATTGTACGAGATTGGTGTTGGAGTAGAAGGAAATATAATCGTTTTGCTTTCTCTGAAATATTAATAAAAGTAGGAACTACGAAGCGCCATAAAGAGGGTAAAGGATTTAGTTAATACTAAATACCTTAGTTCTTATTAATTCAGCGTTGCGTTATAATTCCGGCACAACTTCCCCCAATTAATTAGTATCGAAATTCACCATCGCATTTGGGGAATATGCAGCAACCAGCTGTAACCACTGAATCTCCGAAATTTGGGATCGGTTGTCTATACTCAACTTGTTAGTAAACGCAATTAATCATTAGAATAACTAACTTTAGATTAGCTCAAAAATGAATATGGAAGAATTAATTTCTGGCTCACGAGAACGTAGATCGAAATTAGTTTTGCTACCACCATCATATAATTGGTGGTGGAATTACTACACGTAATACACTCTAGTTAACCATGATAATTACAGTTTTTATGCAGAATTACCACTCGGAATAGATACTGAATTATGTTGTTTAATAATAATAAATCAAACGATAGCGGTGACGCATTGGAAACGGAAAATTGATAACGGTAAACCTAAAACCGAATCAAATACCCGAATGTGAAAACATTGAGAAATAATAAAGGAAAAAGAAATTACAGAAGGAGCAGGCGTAGTAAATAATAAATAATTGAAACAGAAGAAGAACAAATAAGCTAGGAAAACGTTGAAAGAACAGGAAGCCAGACTGAACCAATTACTCCAGCAACTTTCTTTTAGAGTGTCAGAAGCAAAGGAAGTGCTTCCTGAAAGGTATGCATTCCATAGATATATTTTAAAAGCGGAGACTGATAAACACAATTCAGGTGTATAGATACATAGAATAAATGTGATACAAAATTTAAATAAATTTTCCAACTTTTCAATAAAATGTACTTAATTTGTGATTGATGTAAAATAAATATAAACAATTAATTATTAAATTAATAAAGAAATATTTGACTGACGACGCGTTAACGTATAACTGGCTGCCTACTATGTCGTTTAACGTTACCTGTGCCTTTGTGTAACGTTACAAAAAAAGCCCTGTATGTGCGTAGTATTTCCATGTATAAGAAAAATTCAATCTCGGTGCAGGTAGATAATCATTTTAATAATTGCACTTACAGTTAGTGACTTTTATTTACTTTATGAAATTTTTTAAGGAAAACAGATTACAAATGGAGCGTATTATCATTAATAATATTGATGTGTTCAATGCACGTACGATTAGGGTGCCGTATTAGTGAATACCACGACCCTCCTCATTTATAGTCCGTAACGATGCGAGACCTGTTCACACGAAGTAAATGTTTTACAAATCGATGGTTGCCCAGTTATAATAACAAATGTCGATACCGAGCCCGATAATACGTGTTTATGTGCCTGTTTGCCACAGCTCTACAATCCCACAAACACCGCCACCGATGTCGAAAGAAAGATGAGTGATGGTAGTCGATAGATTAGAAACAATGGCATACGTATGTTAGATTATTAATGGGTTTCACTTGACAAGAATCAGTACAATAGAGGGGGCAATGTACCGCTTGTACAGACGAAGATCCACCGATTATATCTTGGGCACACCGAAACGGAGCGGAATTGTGTAATGAATTGTGCCGCCCCCTAGTACTTTCACCTAGTTAGTAACGTAGCGCGGTATCGCGTCTCGACTTCAAGGGTAAAAATTTCCACATCGTCAAATGGAAAGATCCCTCCGTTAACTGAATCGGAAAACTAGAAATAGCGCAGTGATTTAATCAACATTAAATAAAACATGAAAACAGCTCCTCTCTCTCCGCCCGTTTCTATTCTAAGTATTGGTAAACCTGATAAAATCCACGTAGCTTTCCTGGTGGCTTCCGAGTGGTTTGCCATCCCCTGCGGTTTTGTATCACACTGGACGGCTCAGTGCATCTAAGCCCCTTTCGCCTCATTTACAACAACCTGTATATTTGAGGAAATTTCTGGCTTCCTTTTTTTTGATTTGTTTACATTTACTTTTCCAAATTAATATTTTGACGTATTAAATGAAGTATATGATCCAAATTGAACAGATATTTTCTTTACGATAAGTAAATTTTATATAAGTAAAAAGAAGTGAAATCTTCCTATTTAAATAATCAACAATAAACACACTGTTCGGATTACTCCTCCCGCACAAAGTATTAATTAATTCGGGACGACACGTGTTTCGGGAAT
>JARFOC010093830.1:0-72356 GCA_031763485.1 Osmoderma eremita | reverse complement strand
CCTTCCTAATTCTCTTTATTTTATTGATGACACGTGGTAATACCAAAATGTATTTTTAAGGCTTTCTTTTTCTTTCTCGGGTACATTATTCTGTATAGATAAATTAAGGGGACAATCCTTAATTTTTGGGAATTTTTATAATATTCCGTCGGAGTTTACCTCGGTTCTCACCCAGCATTAACCTACATATGTATATTGCATACATATATTTTTTTTCCTTGTCCTTTGTAAGCACAAATCTCCCTGTCAAAATAAATCTTTGTACACACGCTACCGTTACCGTTTTAAAAACACTTTAATTCCGTCATAAATTGGGCGTACAAATTGCCGAACTTCAGGGAGTACTAAATTGACCGCGTCCGGAGAACCCTTTTCCAAAAAAAAAAAACACTCGACTTGGCGCTGAACTCCGGGGAGCCGTACATTCGACACACCAGAAGCTCTTTATCCCGTAATCAAGACGGGAACAAATCATAAATAGTTTAACAGTGTGCCCCCAGCTGTACACAGCCTCCAGGTCCGGAAAGTCGTTACGGTTAGTTGGTATTTTTTTAAAACTGAACTGCGTATTTTAAAACTACGCCGATGTGTGTTGTGTTTACATGCAACGTCGTCATCCACTTCTGTTTGAACACGCTGCCTCGGAATAACTAGAAGATAAAATATGCATGTGCACAAGCATCTGTTGAGGTACGCTGCCTACACATGTTTTTGTTGTGTGTGCGGTATTGTTTGTAGCGAAAAATAAAATGTTCCGCTAAGGAGTTTTTAATATAATATTTGTTTAAGTATTGCTTTCAGCCAATGACACAGACACAAATAAGTCTTTAAGTTTTAATTTAGCAAAGTACTCTGTTACTAAAGACTCAATGCGGTTTACATTAGGGATGTGTCCTTCCGGCCTTAGTCGATACTAAAGAACAGATCAGAACATGAAACTAAAAGGAAGGAGTCCGCAATTTGCACCGATATCGGTTCGACTCCTGTGTCCGGACACGATTGTGTACTCTATACATACATATTAGAGTCCAACGCAAGCTAGCTTACGAGGCCTCGATACATTGGAGTGACGTTATGCTGTCTGGATCGAGGCCTCGGGAAGATAATGCATCGAAGTCTGTATTGATACATTTAAATGTAGACAGATGTGCGTATGTTTTGACGAATGCACGGCGTTTGAAGTCCCTATGTTTTGTTATTTTTTTTACATTTTAGAATTTAGAATTTAAATACCCCTCTTGGTTTTTTTTTAAATTATACAATAAAACTAGTTAAGTAAATAAATAGGATGAATGACAAAAGTTTAAAATATGCTACATTAGTAATTAAAAAATGTACTAACCATAATTTGGCAAAAAAAAATTAGTTTAGTTTAGTCGTAGGCAATCTGCGAAAAATTGTTTTGTTTATTTTACATTTTTGGTATGGTTCGAAATTATTCGCTTCGCCCAACTAAATTGTTTATTGTTGGGATATAATAAATTCTTTGCTGAGTCAACTAGACCGTTAATTAGGGATCGATTGTTTGTATAAGAAAAGAAAGGTGTAGGCATAAGATCCGTTTGGTATCGGTGATGTCCATTGAAAGCGAGGTGCTTAAAGAAATAAATTTCTCTCGAAAGGACCCCATGCATTCCAGTGCCCAGGGCCCCCACTTGACCTTGAGTTTATATAAGAAAAATCATTTCCATGATACGGAATTTTTAATGAAGTTGTTACAAAAAGAGCAAAAAGCAAAAGTATACCTAATTGAGTAGTAACGAACAACCGCAAAGGAAAACAGAAAGTGTGCTTATAAACTTCGTTCAAATCGTAAAATGAACATCACAGGGGATTATAAAAAATACTTTGTTAATACTTTAATTCGATTACAGATTTCCATCAGTAGCATATTTCCGAAGAATTGAAAATTTTGAAAGTTTCTAATTCGAAAAATGATGAATGAACTTCATATATAGATATTTCGTTTGGTGTCGGTTAATATAGAATTTGTAATTCCGTAATCAATAAAAATTACGCGGTTAAACTACCACACAGAACGCCATTTTAACATTTATGGAGTATTTCGTCTTAATATGATTTACACTAATTTACAACAGTTAAATATATCATCAAGCAACGTGCTTGTTGCTTAACAAAGAATTTTTTTCTCTAAGAACAATGCCAACTGCTGAGATATTCCCATAGATATGTACAGAGAGAGTAACTAATCCCGAGAACCACGTGACTGAAAATGTTGCAAACTTAAATTATATCAGTTGGTGACACTGCTTGTGCTACTAACTTGGATTTGAAGTTCTGAATTACAGAAAGAAACCAGTGGTGTAGCATTATTTTTTTTAATATGTACTTATAATAAATAAATTAAAATTATCGAAATTTATTGCAAAAATTAATAAAAACGAAGATAATAGATAATAATAATCTTCAAAATTACATTTATTTTTAAATATATATATGAAACCACGCTTCGTCAGACATAAATGTTAGGTTTGGTATATCTTCGTTAATTATTAAATTTTTCATGAACCATCGGCAATATTGTAATTGTGGTTCATGATCTCTAGGACACAATTGCTAAACTATAGTCAATTTATATGGATGCATGTGTAGATCTTTCTTTAGAGCTTTCCGACAACTTCCGTAGGGGACTTCTAAAGAGATAAATGTATTTGTTTTTCAATATTTAATTCACATAAATCTTATTGAATCAATGGTGGAAATAGCACGCCATTCAAATATTTACTACGTAAATTGTACCTGCTTGATTAGATAACTTTCTAACCGATTTACTAGGGCTCACTTCCATACGGTTTTAGATATCATCAACATTGTCGGTTAAAGCTGTTGGCCTCCTCGATGGTTTGCCTTTGCAAATACAGTGCTTCGTTTGAAATCGTTTCACCAATCCAAACGTATGCTTAATGAATCTGTCATAATCAACTCCTTCATCTGAAAATTTTTCTATAAATGTTTCAATATACGATTGCACCGAATACGTGCACAAACCATCTGGGTTCCTAGTTCCACTACAGAAGTATGCCATTAAAATAAAAGCATCTTGTTCACTTGTAAATGGCATGATGTATCAAAGAATAACCTTGCCAAAAATTTTATGGTTAAAATTCCACATTATTGCAAGATAATTAACAACTTACAACAAATAAAAAAAATTAATTGGGAAGTGTTGTAAAAAGAACAGTTATTATATAACGAAAACCTAAAAAAATGTATTAATAAACAGTAAAAATAGATGTCATGTAAACCATATATAAACTAATATGCACGCTATTATTACCAACTCATACTCCAAACGAATAAAATCAACCATAAAACAAAAAATTACTAAATTGACGGGTCACGTGGTTCTCGGGATTTGTTGCTCGCACTGTACAAAGTACCTTTTGATAATCAAATGAGAATGAAATACTCAAACAATTTTGAAGTAGGTATATAATGTTTGTTTAAATATACTATTTTGAAATTTAAGACTTTCCGATAATTCGAGTGTTTATACTGTAAGTACTATATTATTCCTGACATTAAAAAAAACTACGAAACCTGCAATCTGCTTTTAATATCTTCCCGTTCTTGACGCCGAAACTTCGCCCATATTTCACTTTCGTCTGTACCTCTTATCGCGTCTAACGTGAAATATACCAGACGAATATGTGTGCGAATGTCACACCAATCATACTAGCGTCCGACTAATCTGAAAAGCGTGTACCTGAACATTTCTGTGAGTGTAAAAATGTTGATTTACTAGTGTCGAAGTAGTTTTATTTTTCCGTCGGTGGAAAACTGCATTTAACCTTCCTGTATTTAACCGATTTGGATCGGTAAGAGCCCAGATTCCCGCATTGTGAAGCCACATTTAGGAATATCATCGCAATACGGGCGTACGGGGAAATTGGATTTGCGAATACAGCTACGTGCCGTGTAAGCGTGTGTACTTGTGCGACCACGTGAATTTGACGCACACCCACAAAACACGGGAAGCTTTCGGAGTCCTCTATGAACCTCAACTATGTTCGCGTCGATACGGTAATTCCGCAAAGCGTATTCAAAAATCATTGAGTACAGTACACGCCGCGAAATAGATGAGAGAGCTGTAAAAATACTATACCAACGAGGGTATACACATATATAGACATATCTATCTACTAGGTAAGTGGAGCGGAGAAAATCGCGATGTATTCCGAAATTTTATAGCGGCATTCGTTGAGGTTGATTTAGCTGGATACAAGAACGACTCCGATGTTAATCAGGGAAAAGTTTTGTGGGTATTGCGTAACTTTTTTTAATGGTAGAGTCGCGTGAATCTAATCTAGTAATTAATGGTGATGATCTAAATCAATTCAAAAAATAATTTGGGCAATTAGTATTTTCAGGGGATAATTCTTCTTGGTAATTGATTATGAATAAATCATGCCAAATTCATTCTCACTAAATTTTATCTAACTAACATAACTAGTATGTACATACTAGTTATGTTAGTTAGTTTTCATTGCTTGCGTAGCATTTTTCACAAAAGTGTTTTTTTTAGAGAATTAGCTAAAAGTGCCACGCTGCTAGAGGAACATAGAAATTTTAAAATTATTTCATTTTTCCAAGCATTTCATTTACGAAAAGTATTTCAAAATAATTCTATTGAATCAACAAACTTGTAATTCGTATGAAAACAGAGCAGGGAATCACCCCAAACAAATATTATAATTTCAACATAAGTGAAAGATAAAATGTAATTCTTTTACACATAGTCCATATCTTATGCACACTTATGTTGCCCAATACATAAACCATGAAGCCCCTTTTTGCACTTAGAACAAATAAAGTTTGATCTCTTTACTGGTCCCTCATCTTTATTACTACAAACAATACATCTTCTCAAATTGCGACCTGGTAATTCCTCTAAACCTAAACCGATACCTTTGGAAACAATCTTACCAGTTGCAACAGGATTTTCCTTTTCTGCCAACCAATCTTGTTCTATACTCTCTATTATTGACGATGTGAACTTGAGACGTGACATTACTTTACCATTGGTATTTTCTTTGTAGATGATATAAGCATTTATCATCATCCTTCCCAAAATGTAAAATACAACTTTCTTCAAGTATTTCACTGTTCTTCTTTCATCAAGATATGTATACAACATCATATCAAACCCGTTTACTCCACCCATGAATTTGTTATAATCTAGGATTATTGAAGGCTTCGTTTTTTGAGTCTCGTGCCCTCTGCGCTTGTTTGTAACTATTTTAGTCTCAGCAATAGCTTTAGTCGATATAAGTAACACTGGATATTTTTTTGATTTCTTCTCTCGATATCCACACAAAAGAACTTCTACGTTTTCTCCAACATTCATCGAATTTACATTGGTTGGAAGGCCCTTTCTATTTCTTCTTATGGTGCCCGTTAAATAGGTAGCATGCTTACACAAATATTTTGCCAAACTTGTGCTGGTAAAGAAATTATCCATAAATATATGAAAACCGTTATTCAGGTAGTTATTTAGCAGTTTTGTCATCACTGCATAACCAAAGCCCTACTTTTTTATTTTATTTCTGCTTTCTCAATATTTGATTTAGCTCCACGATAACAGAAAAAGACTTAAACAGTAATTTACTACTGCATCACACAACAAGATTTTATTCCCCGTTTATGGTGCTTTTTATTAGGTAAATATGGGGTTAGTTCTGTATGACATTTAGTTCCGATCAAAGATTCATCAACACTTCCTGAGGGATGCCTAGTGATACCGAAATTTCAAATTAACATTTCTCAGAATTAGTCTATATATGAACATGGTGCTTTGGAATAAACGATTCACAAATAACGACATTTTTGGCTTCTGGAATACTACTTATGGCATGTTATCTGCAAATGAAATACTGATTCTTGTTCTCCTTCGACTTATTTTAGGACTCGGTGTTTTATTGTATCCAATGTGACTCTCTTCCTGTAATTCTGACGTCCAATTCCACGTCATCGCTCCGGCAGTCTTTCTGATTTTTTGGAAGATTTCCCTTCCATTTTTAGTAATATTTACAAGCCGATCATTGTCCATTCTGTTCGCATGATCGCTCCATGCTCGTCTTCTAACTTTGGCTGATCTACATCTTGTATCTTACAAACATTGCGTATATCTTCTTTTCGAATTCTGTCTCGCATGATACTCTTAAAATTCTCATCTCCGTCGTTCGTAATAGATGTTTAGTAATGGAATTCTTTCTTCTTATCATTGAGGTACAGTGTATGTCATTGCTGGCCGTACGTAAGCCTTGTATAGTTCTTACATCGTTATTCCTCCATATTACATCCCGAAGGTTTTAGTCTCCTTTTTTTTTCTCCCATTGCTTAGATACCTGAAAGCCATAGCCACTTTTCATCGCTTCGCTTCTTTGGCTATCACAATGGATTGGGTTTTTAGGTCAGATAGAATCATATTGCAACTTTTAACTGTTATTTCAAACTGGTGTGAAAAATGTTTCTGATTCTGTATGTATAAAATCCTACCAAATACAGAGATAACTAGACTAACTTGCGCTTTTACAAATAAGTCATAAAATATTTTAATTTATAATTAGGTAGGTATATCAACGAATCAAGATAGCCGTTTCGCTAACTATATAAATATAGCGGCAGAGATGTGTTGCAAATATTTATTTGGCGCTCTGAAAATGATGATCTTGTTCTGCAAGTAGAATAATACATATGATAATACAGACAGACTCCGGTTTGTGTCTTACAGAATCCGTATTTTAAATTAACTATCTACCTATTTTGTTTCTCCGAGATTCTAATCTCTCCAGTCGCACATATTGTTTTAGTTTACTCAGTGTTGCTAATTCTGGCGCTACAGCCTCTGAAATCAAGAGTTCATCGCTCGCGGCGTCCTTGACACTTACTTTTTTTCCGTTTCCAAAGAACATACATACGCGAGCAAATACATCCATCCAGTAATTGGGTGAACGCGCATAAGTTCCGATGCGATCAGTGCCGGTGATGCATGCAATTGGCGTCGTCAAACTTCGCTAACAAGAGTCGTGAGAGCCCCGTATACGTTCGAAACCTGTAGTCGGATGGGACGACGGGTTCTCGAAGTTTTTCGTCACTGCGGTAACTAGGGAAGCGGAAAACAGTACACACGTACACACAACACGAATAGATATGTCAACAATAGCATGGCACACACGTATAAAATATATGTACGTAGAAATGTCGTACGTAAAGTTTGCTGTTTCCCTTGCGTGCAGTATAGATGCTAATTCGATTCTTGACACGTCAACTACGAGAGTATTATCGTGACGAAGATCCGGACGGAAATTGATTTTATATGCAGACGTGATTGAATATGCATAAATACATGGCACATGTGTATTGTGTTCTGAGCAGCGTTTTGTTGGTAGAAGCTGTACACGTATGCATTCCATTGAGGATTATGCCTGCGCTTCAGATGCTAGTGCGTTAATACATATAATGTAATAATAATATGACTATATATTCTTAAAAGAATAAAAGTTCCTCCAGTTAGGAGTTTAAAGATCCATTTCTCATGATGGATCAATCCATTATGCCATGAATGTTACCCCTCTATGTTTTCCTTTCCATTACTTTCACCCTCCAGTCAATAACTTTCATCTTTCTCAGATCCCCGATAACCTGGTCTCTTGCTATCTTGGTTTGGGTCTCTTGCACTTTCTTTCATTGGCTTCCATTATGTAATCCTCCTTGTCATTTCTTCCCTTTCTGTAGATGTTGCCAAACCATCTTATTCTTTGAGCCTTCATTCTCTTAACTATGTCTTGGTTTCTTATTTTTTCATTTATTTCTAGGTTGATTAATCTTATACCTCCATTTGTTGTTTTAGTGGATCCAATGATTCTCATTTCAAAAACTTTTAGACTCTCTTCGTCTCTATTTGTTAGGCACATTGCTTCAGAAGCATACATAACTACCGGACTTATAGTAGCCTTGTATATCTTCATTTTTGTGTGTGTGCTTATACTCTGATATAGCATATAATGTTTTGTAACGGTAGTAGGTTCGGTGTACCGCTTGTATTCTTTGAGTTAATTCCATAGTTCTGTCCATGGTGTTGCCTTTCACGATTATTCCGAGGTATTTACCACTATTGGTGACCTGAAATACATAATCTGCTATGTTAACAGTCTTTGGGTGATATCTGCTTCTGGAGCAAATTAATATTTTTGTTTTATCTTGATTAATTGGTAGTCCTCTCTTTTTTTCACCTCCTTCTCTAGTCTAGTAAAGGTGCTGTTCATTTCCTTCCTATCCCGAGCTATTATAGCGATGTCATCGGCGTATGCTAATATCTGCGTTTGACCCGTTATTATGTTCCCTTTGATGTTCGCTGCTCCTGCTTCGATTATTATGTTGAAGAGCGTTGTGGAAATTGTATCCCCCTGTCTGACCGTTTTATTGAATTTAAAGTCCTCTGTTTTTTCTTCTTCTGTCATAACTCTTCGCTTTCGAATGTGTCATGGTCATATTTACTAGTGTAATTATTTTTTCTGTTATGTCCATACTTCTCATATCTTCTCTGAGTTTTATTCTGCACTGTCGAAAACCTGTTTAAATGGATCAACAAAATTTGTAGGTGGATATCGTACTCATAACACCGTTCTATGATTTGTGTTTTAATATGGATAGAGTCGATCATAGATTTGTTAATACATATGGCACTAGAAAAGCTTTGTCGCACGTTAAAGGGTTTTATAGTTGTTCAAAGTATTTTCATCATGTTCCATTTTCTCAAGACCCAACTAATCTGTCGATTGGTGCTGACATTTTGCCGGTAGCTACGATAGCATGAATTCGTGCGGCGTTGTGTTGTCTCTCTAACAGCACGGAAGCTATACGAAGTCGAAAGAAGCACTAACTTAGCTATTGCTCGCCTGAAACGTCACCACTAACCGCCGCTAGTTTCCAATCTTCCGACAGGAACTCTAGCTTCATCCCATACATTGATTAATTCCAGATTATCGGGAAAACGCCGATTATTTTATTTTTCACTTACGAGAATAGCCCGAAATTGCCAGGTCCAAAGTCCTAGCTATACAGAGGGATTTACGGCAACAGGTTTGCCAAAATCAAGCTTTTTGTAGATATTTTTGCCGGGTGTTGTCGCATCGTAGTAGTTATACTTGACGTTTCACTGATCATGCTGTCAGCTTCTTCCGAGCTGTTGTATAGGACATTCCTGTTCCGCTCCGTTGATCTATAAATGCTGCTTTGCGGTCTGGTGATTTTGTAGTGCCAATTTCCAAACATTGCTGATCTGGTATCCATCCTGGTGAAGTTGAAGTTCTTCATTCTTCATTATTTCTAATCTTTCTATGGATTCACGTATAATTCTTGGGTGATAGTGAGTCGCCCTGGCTAATAATATCCGTAAGTCGTTGTAATCTATGCGGTGGTCCCCTTGTTGATGCAGGTGTTTGACTACCGTTGATTTCTCTAATGTCCTAATGATGTCCTAATCGTGCGTCCCTTTCGTGTTCTTTCACTCCACACTTTCTGGAATTATCAACTGTACCGATCTTCTAGAGCGAGATTCATCATCCAAGTTAAAATTACTGTTTTTAAAATATTTATACCATCGTTCTATTATCCTAAAGCAATGATGACGTTAAACACACCCATCATTTCATTGAAACTCTAGCAACTTCACCGTGATAGCTATGCGCTACCTAAAGCTATATCGGTTCGTTTGAGTCATGATAAGAATATACTTGTTCAGAAGCACACAGAATATTTACTGGAATTTATAAATTTGAACGCAGGACAATACCTTTTAGCGCCTTACTTATAACATTGATTTTTGCCGATATCGATTATTAAAATGCAGTACTTAAGTTTTTCTTTGTTTCAGGTATGTGAATCCGTATGTCGATATAGTGCCTCTTCGATTTATGCTGTTAAGGTAATTGTAAGCCTGCATCAAAATTAACTACCAAAGAGAAAATGTTCAAAGTAAAATACTTAACACCTATTCTTGTGTATAATAACAACAATAATCAATCAATCAATGGTATGCAAAAATAGACAATTTAAAATACATGCACAATATGACACGATAATCTATTATAAATCTATTTATCGACAAAAATAATGGAAAAACGGAATCAGGCATAGAAAACACGTCAAACACATAAGTATTCATCGATATTATAAAAAACTCCTTTTTTCTACACTTGATTTGCTTCACACGTGATTTCCTTCAGATAGGATGAGTTGATGTTGCTAGCATAAGGGAGAACAGAACATGTAATCATTCCGCAAAAACAACCGGCGCACAATCTCTAAATAGAAGTGAGGGAATTCCATCAAATGAATTTTTTGATTTGGCCAAAACATCATACACAGAATCAAAGTACATTGCGAAGGCATTTAATGTATCAACAGGATTAGTTGGCGCTTCTGAATTGTATTTTGCTTATCCTAGTATACGTGTCTTACATTTCTTCATGGTTGCTGCCTGCAAGAAAGGTGACTCTTCCTCATTAAGCAATTATAGGCCCCTTGCGATATTATCTCCTCTCGGATTTATCACAGTGTTAAGGCGCAGTTATCTGGATTTCAACACGGATTGATACCTGGCAGATCTATGAAATCAAACTTAAATATTGGGGCTCTTGACGCTCCCAAGTGTGGATATAATAGATACAGATTTTTCTAGCGGTTTTGGTACTACGTTGTACCAAAGAAGCTAAGCCTGTTTAGTCTGCCCTCTTCCCCGTATTCTTTTTGCAACGCATTCTGTTTCAGCGACTTTATTTCTACATCTGGCGTTCCACGGTTCCACGGTTCCACGTTTCCACGGTTACTGTTTATACTGTATTTGAACGATCTTCTTGAGAGCTTAAAGTGTCCTGTACTACCATACGATGACGATGTCAAGGGCTACAACACAGTTTTTGTATATAACGAAAAACAGTTATTCCAGGTTTATATTATATAATATCGCTACGGTGCTCAGCTAATAAACTAAAACTCAGTGTTAATAAATGTGAAGTGGTCACATTCACCTGTAAAACTAATGCACTTGCTTCTGCATTCTTTATTGACGATCAAATTCTGACCCACATTAACGCATTTATGATCCGGGTGTGGTGTTTGGCAAATATCTTAGTTTTAGCAATCACATTGATTGCATTTCCCCTTCAACAGCAAAACGATCAGGATTTATTATAAGGAATTGCAAATACTTCAGTAACTTTGCAACAATAAAGTGCCTTTACTTTGCTTTTGTAGTCATCTGCCTGGATTATTGTTCTATGGTTATATAAATAACAAATTTCTGCATGGGTACATTCTACAATTTTTACAGTTATATGTATATTGTCTAAATCCTACTGATAATTGGAAGCTAGAGCTATCAGATGCTAATTTATAATTCCGTTTGTGACGCTCGCACAAGTCTATAAATTTCAGACTGTTATTGCTTCCAGGGTGACACCAAATTAAAGAAACGAGGAACCGACAAAAAGGACATGAATTATAGCACTTCTTAACTTAACTTAATCAAATCGTGCCTTTACCAGGATTAAGCAAAATTATTTATATACTTCTGCGTTCATTTATATGATAAAATATATTATAATCACGTTTATATTATTTAAAGAAACATAAGGAAGAATAGCACACACGTCCTCACAAATTCTCTAATTAATTAATTCGTATCTGTTCACTGTAATAGCTACTATAATTTATCGTCCGCCAGAAGGAGAGAATTAGAAACTTCCGAAATAGCGAAAGAAAGAAAAAAGACGGAAGGAGAGAAAAAAGAAATTGCGATTTCTACCCGCATAACTTGTCTTTTGGAAACGGGACAAATGCCTTTCCTTTATGATGATACTTGACACTGTGTCCTGTAATTAAATATACAACTTGTGCTTGCGAAAAGTAGTAATTTAGTTGATTGCCTTTTATCGAAGCAAGAGTAGTAACTCAACATAATCGTTTAATTGTTTAATTGTATAAGACCAATGTAAAGGGATTACTAAATGGAATTAAATCTAGGATAACAGATAAGCATAAAAGTGTAAGAAAAGGCACAAGAAGAAGTTGATGTTATCGAATGATTTTGTTTAGATTATATTTATTAGATAGTAATCAGAAATATTTTATATTCTTTCGCTACGGCATTTGATCGGGCATTGAGTAGACAGAGTCAAGGAACGTACACACATGAAGCGCAAACAACTATGCAAAATTAAATGTAGTTTAGAGGGAAGGGTAGAATACTAATATTATAAATTATAAATGTACACTGCGGAAATTAATAAAGTCATTTGTGTTTAATATCTTTGGTTGAATCTAATCAGAATTAGAGTTAACGTATTAATGCAAAATAACTTTGTTATATGTTTTGTATTGATTTAGAAAACGTAAATAGTGTTAATACAACATAAATAGGTTCTGTAAGAAGTCATATAAAAGGATACAACCAATTTATTTGACTCGGCTTAACACTTCTTAGTAAGTATGACAAAAAATATCTCAATAATCAGTTTTCGACAATTTCATAGAAGAAAAAAAAAATTTATGGCACCCTCTCCTTCGAAAATCAGTACTTTGAATCGTCGAAATTTTTAAGTTGTACCATCCCGAAGATATCCAAATTTCATCCAAATGGGTTCAATAAAGGTTGAAAGGGAACCAACCTACACAGAGAAAATTTATTATATTATTTATACGATCGAATGTAATCGTCATCTAAATAAGAATGTAAAACGAGAAACTTATGACGATTTATTAAAATTTCTAAGTAGTAAAAAAGATATAAAAAATAATATTCAAAATATTGGAAATGCGCATTCCTAGATATTTTGCTCAGAAGTAAAATATCCGATCGCAAAAACAAATTCGTCGAAATTCAAAAGATTTCTTCATGAACTGACACAGTTACATCCTCTGATATGGCAGATGAGATATTTCCATATAGGGATCTCCAAATATCCAAACCGCCGCGGATCAGATCGGTGGGACAGGAATGACAGATCTGGACGACGCGACAGTACCCTCATATTTCCCTTACGTGTACGGGCGGCTATTGTCATTTCAGTTATTCGCATATCAAACAGTAGGTACAATGAGGGGCATTAGTCTTTACTCAGTGAAAGAGACGGAATTCGTGAATTCTGGAAATATTCTACACGTCATCTTTCGATGGCATGCACTTACACGCCCCGATTTTTTGCTCGTCAGTTCCCTTCGATTTTCAAATAAACAATCCCTTATCTACGTTACTCGCGGCTGAGATGGGGTGTTGTTTTTAAAAGAAACATGTAGATTATTTGTGTTCGGTTGTTGCGTATATTTGAATCGCGCGCCACTGATAACGGCTGTTTGTTTGAACAATTCGATTGTGCGCCTTCCAGAAGGCATTGCATTTTTTTAGCTACCATATAGTTTTATTTGGGCATATAATTCAGCTTTCGTGGATTCCATATTATATCTAATACCCCGTTGATTTAGCCAAGCCAACATTTCATCTTTTTTTACTGTTTGAAGTTGAATTATTTACTGCTAAGACAGTATGGTAACTTGCATTATCCATAACTATCACAGATTGTGGAGGCAGGTTTGGTATTAGTTGGTCGTTTAATGTGCACGTACCAGCATGCACTATGATCAGTCGTTTGCCTTTGGAATGCGACACTTCAGTCCTTCATTTGAATTGTCCGTCTATTCATAGGGTGTTGTATGACTAGCATGTACGTATGTTTCATATAAACAAATTAATAACCAAAATTCAATCATACTTGGATATTTATATTAACCAACCTGTATAAGTTATGGGGCGGTTCTCTTGTTATAGCCCTAATGTACGCACGTCGCAATTCTCTTATACGGTGTTGTTCCATTAAAAGAGAACGGTTATCACTGGTTTTTTTTTTCATCTAAAAACAACATTTTATTTAGATGTCTACCATCTATATATTTATGTTTATTATAATAACCTGAATCCCATCTTCTTTAATAATTTTCTAAAAGAAGTCTCTTTTCCTGGAAACTCGATAACCCCTTCATCCTTAATTCTGTTTTGGTTTTCCTTGTACCGTAGGTTTTTAGTTTTCCATAAGGTGAAAGTTGTCTCTCTCTACGAATAACTTCTTCAGCAAATTGAGGAATCGTTGATTTTGGTGGAGACATAAAGGCATCTTTTTCCCCAGTCTGAATTTGTCGTGCTTACAATTCTTACTTACTGTTCTCCTTGAAATGCCCGTTGCTCCCACAACAGTGTTGAGAATGTTACCTAAAAACGACAGCGTTAGATATACTATAAACACTATAATAGGTTATGTTGTGAACCTGCTGATGATTTTTTTTAAAAATAAATATAAACATTCCAAACTATTTCCCTCACATCTTGTGAAAAATATTTCCTCTTCTTATAACGTCATGTAAAATGCGTCTGTTGTAGTAGATGTCGAGGGCCTCCGGCTCCAGCATTCTACACTCTAAACAAACCTTACATTAGATCATCTGACATATATAAGGATAAAATAACAATTAACTTACTCTTTAGCATAAAGTATAGTACAAAGTAGCTTTGAAAAAAGCTTTTACGGTATAAAATACAGGGAATATTTGAAAATAACAATACGAAAATATTAACACAGGAGGGTAATGACAGCAGAGAAATGGCGCTAATGTTCACGTCATCTGACGGATATTGTTAGCAACAACATTTATATTTACTTCTCTTGATATACGCATCCCACTCCAAGTTCACAATGCGTATCTGCGCTGGTGCCATGAGAAAGTGCGCCGAGTCTAGCAGTTTTTTAGTCCCTTTTTATAACACACGAGTCGATCGTCAAAACAATACATTTTTTGTATATCTCATTGCATCCGAATCATTGCAAGCAGTTTTATAAATTATTTTTTAAACAGATCAACAAGAAATATACAGTCCACATGCATGCATTTTTATTGCAATTTGGAAGATCACACACAAAACAAAACAGTTTGCAATATTAATATTGAAATGTTTTTTGTAATTAAAGTAGAATTTAACAAATCGGCAAATAATCATTAAATCACTAAATTTAGATAGGCCAAAAACTTTCAATTGTTTAATAATATCTTCGATGATCGAAACAACCTCAACAAGTGTATAATGAGGCTAATGATAACTTATACTAGTTCATTAATAACAAATAAGGAAAGCATAGTTTTACTTTCTCCAATTAAGACGGTTTTTTTTTAATTAATAGGGTTATTTATTTTCATTATTTCAACTGAATGTATTTTATTTCATACATTTCTTAAGTTTTCAACATTATTTATTTCCAACTAGAAAAAGTAAGTAGAAGTTCCATGTAGTTATAATATATTTTTTGTTCAATTTCCTAAAATCACTTTTCAACATTAATATTGTGAACAATTTTCTCGTAAAAAATCTGTCTTACCCTGAGTTCCTAGGAGCGTGGAAAGGCTTTGTTTATATTAAGATCGAACGCAACACACGGGCAAGAAATCTATTGCATGCCATCAAAAGATGTGTAGAATATTTCCAGATACCACAAAATCAAGATTAATGCCGGTGATTGTACGTAAACAAAGGGATCCAGAATACTTCCTTGTGGAACTCCAAAACAGTTGGAAGGCTGGAATGAATTGGAAATATAATTTTTATTAAAACCATACCCATTTTAATTATTGCAACCTTAACGCATCTGTTGTTTCCGATGCTTCAATTACACGTACAGAGAATGAAACGTCCATTTGCCGTACTAATTTCAATGTTCCTATACCCACATAATATTTGTTAAAATTACATTAGTATAATGCGCAAATAGTATACGCCGGGGCAATAATTTACAGCGATTGGAAATAATGATTCCGGGGCGTTGGAAACTAATAAACTCGGGGAGGCAAAAACAGATTTCAATTACCGTAATTGCAGATTGATTATTTTCAAATAATAAAATTTCATTTATACGTATTTGTTTATGGTAAAATGGTTTTTGATTCTGGTAAAATGTAATTTTTCATTCATGCGTCCCTACTATATCAACACCCGTTGCATTTCCACACTCGTTAACTAGTATTCGAAGTTATTTAGCCGTAAATTATGATAGTAGCGGTTTTTATGTAATTGTTATTTATTGGGAATCACAACGCGATAAAAGTAATGTCAAAATATCAATAGCGATTCTGCTTTGTTAAGCATGACATCAATACGTACCTTTATTACTAAATAGAGTTCATACCTACTTGTATAGAAAATATTGCGTGGATATACCTCTAAGGCGACCTTCTATATAAAAGCCGATAACATATCCGGCATCCGGTTGATTTAGGGCTCGGCCTTATTTCGATTATCGCCGATCTATATTCCCTCAAGTCGAGGTGTTGAGATTTTGGTGTATGTACTAGGGTGGACGTGTAGGCGTCTATTTTATGAAGTTCAAACGTGTAGGTAAATAGTTTAGGCCTCTTAAGTGGAAAGTTTGTATGTACATACGAACCCCTTATCAAAAGCAGTCAGTTAACAACAACGAGCAGTTGACGGGATTTGGTTGACAATGAGAGCCGACGTGCTCTCGAAATATATGTTCCGAATTTTATTAAATTGATTTGTGTTGTGTGGATTCCCCCATCCATTAATAACTGGCAAACAAAAACAATAATATGAAAAACCTACACTAAGAAATTTTCCGGGAATTTTATACTGAAAATAGGAGGCAAGTTTGTTACCTCCTATTTTTGGTGAAAATTTACTCTGTGTGAAAATTACCACATGTATGCTTTAAAATTCCATTTTATCAAGTATTTTTCTCGGTGGATATTATACCTCATGAAGATTTCAACGGTGGTTACCTGTTAACTTGACACTGCAGGGTAGTCCTACCTATGTTTCAATGACAACCAGCACTTATGCCCAAACTTCCTTACACCAGTAATAACTATCAAGGGAAATGCAGGAATACCAAGTAACTGTTGTAGAAGGGGAAAACGTATAACATAAGGATCATCTCGCCCAAGCTTGTCTTTTTTAAAATCTAATATAGATACGTATCTATACAGATATAAATATAATAGGGATGCGTTTTTAATACAATTTCTGTACACGTAAACAGTTATTTGTTAAGTAAATACAATAGTAAAAATAAAAAATACCTTTACCACCTCGATGAGTGTAGAACTCGGGATATTTATTTCGGCAACAAAGTTGCCATCTTCAGCAGAATCTACGAAGGAAGATAATGTTAGACGTCGCACTCTGAGAGATATGCACCACACCGAACACCACTTGAATAACACTTGAGTGTTATCCAAGTGGTCAAGGAGCTATATCGGCGCCGTAGGTTTATTTTTGTAACAAGTAAGCCTAGCAATTTCATCTCGATTATTGCTTCTGACGACCATTATTGGGTATTATATCACACAAAGCAGAACTATTACTGTTTTTTTTAATAACGACAATAACAGATGAAGAAGAGCGACTACAAAAGTTAGATGGACATTGCCGTATCACCATCCTTTTATGAACGTAATGGAAATGCGATCATCAAAATATAACGTATTATATCACATATGTATGTAGATTTACAACTAAAAATGTACTTACTCTTGAATAGTTCTATCAGTTCAGAGAGATCCATAGAAAATATAAACCTATATAAAGCTCACTCTTTAATATAAACTTGGCTCAGTGCAGAGTCATCTACTGGCTTGGTCGCAAAGCACGCCTCAAGCGAAATATCCTCGATTGAAAAATCTGAAAAGTGTACAGGATATAAAAGGCTAATGAGATTATTATCGCTAATACATTGTCGCTTTAACACTATAATTCGAAAACTATCAATAGCTTTAAAATTCATTAACTCACAATAAATGTAGGTACCTATTCTTGATAGAAGTGACTAAAGTTGATGAATTTCGAGCTACCTACTTGTAGTATTAAGGTGACGATATATAAGCGATAATAACATGAGTAGCCTTTTATATCATGTGCACTTTTAAGACTTTTCAATCGAGGATATAAAATATAAATAGTTCAATGAAGAATTCACGAAAAGAAAAACAATTTATACAATATGCATATTATTGGATTGCATTACATAACGAATGTAATGTTATATATTACCTATAATACAATTTTAATTTACAATTAAGTTTCCGTTGAGTCAAACAGAAGACTTAAAACACATTTTAAATAATGCCCTATATGTAACCATTATGAAGCCAAATACCTACAACTAAATACATAATATAGATAAGAGTAAATTTATTTCTGTGCGACCGCATTCAACGATTATATTAGTGGTGTTCTGTGTGGTCCTTCGTAGATTCTGCTGAGGATGGCAACTTAGTTGCCGAAATACGTATCGGGAGTTCTTCACTCATGCAAAAGTAATTTTTTAGTTTTACTATTTTAAGCCACCGTATCCTATTATTTTATGAGTAAATACAGACACGTATGTAAAATACACTGTTGCGTATACCTATGTTTGGGTCAGAAGTATTTGTACTACTACCAGGTATATTTTTTTATACATACATATGGATTTAGTAAAAAAATCCAAGAGTACTTAACCATTCAGGCCATTAGAAACCATGTTATCTAAAGAATGGCAGAAATCATAACAGGAGTTATTCATAATTAATGTGTGTGTAATATTTTAGTTTATCTTTACTACGGAAACACCGTAAATGTAAGTAAAAAATTACATTTATCAGAGAAATGTACTCTATTAGGGAATATTAATATTTCCTAGCTGGAAAAATATACGAGAATAAGTAAATAAACCCATTAAGGTATAAAATAAACCCAAAAATCCGGTATTTTAAACCTTATGGGATAAATTTCTATGACAGAAGTGTATTTTAACTTATTTTTAGGGTAAACAGTTCGTTTACTGAAATTTCGGGTAATAAAATTCTTTGAGATACAATTACAGATTTCAGAGGTGAAATTACAGTGTAGTTGATAATAGAATACACATACGAATTCACAAAGACACATGTCCAATATTAAAATACAAGGAAATCAAAATATTCTCTTCATAAAAATCGTGAATATGATACGAGTACATACAAAATTTTGTAGTAGCTTTTTATTCATAAATGTTGTCCCAAAATGTTAATTTTCCTTATTTGTGTTTGGGCGGGCAGTGCCTACCCTGCCACCGCAGACGGGCCGAGCCGCCATTGCAACTGCAAGTCAATATATCGTTAAATGATTCAACTTACTATACGTCGAAATCGCACGCAATGTCTGTAAGCAACTAGATCAAATGCAACCTCTAAACTATTGCTTAACTGTTTCGAAATAAATAACAGTTTTCGACGCGCGATCGCATTCTAGGAAATGTTTGTGTCGTTCGAGAAGGAAACTTTACGAGCACAATTAAAATTAGATTCTTCGTCGTCGCTACTGTAATAAACACTTACTTGTCAAAAGTATCTACCTATTACTATTACGATTCGCAGTCCAACTTTGCATAATTCCAGAAAGTGCACGTCGAATCGATATAACGTACGTACACAACTTTGTCTATTGGAGAACTCGTTGCGGTTGGGTACTTCGGCCTTTGATATGTAAAACGTAATGTTTCCTTTAATTGTACATACTTCAGCGCCACTTTGGCTATGTTGGGCGAGAGAACATTCTGCTGTGCTATTGTACAATCTGTGTTAGGTGTTTAGGAGTTTAACGAGTGGATAAATTTGGTTAGAGTTGGGTTAGGGTTTCTTTGCAATTGAACAAAGAGTACATACATTTATTCGAAAATACAAACTGACGAATCGGATTCACAGATTTTTTTAAGATCAATTGGCCAACTCCATAAACATAGTAAACAAGATTGAGTTACTATAGATCGTCTCAACCTCCGAATGCAGTACAGACCTTATGAGAATTCGATACACGGTTGCCAAATCGTCGCATCAGCTGTACATTATTACTTCCGGTTCCATTATTTGGGTTTCTGACAGTTAAAATGCATATTTTGAGGAAAACAGTAATATATATAAAAAAAACATATTTTTTTAAAAGTTGCTATTATATCCCATACTGCATACGGAGGTTGAGATGATCTATAATGAATACACATAGTCAAATAGTAAGTACACATCTGCTACATGAGGCCAAATAAGTTTCGTACGTTAAAACTGAGAATTTTCCCTTCTAATAAGCACTTGCTTTTGACACTTTTATACTTTTTATAAGGCTGGTTATTACCTGCCAATTTGCCACGCATCATACCATCACCCTGTATACTTGAAATAGCTAACACGTTTATATAAAATACACGAGAACTTCACAACCGATGGTTGCGGCTACCTAGTAAATAATGTAGATTCTATAATTGTTTGAAACCTAATCTCTGACCAATATTAAGTTTCTCCGTGCTCAATTATGGTTTTACGGTTACATTTTCGTAGCACTTAAGACGTGTTAAGTTATTATTTCCAATACAATTACAATACAAACTCGCTTGTTTGTATTGCGACATCGTTTTGTGAGGGACTGTATGACCGGTAGGTAATACAAAACGGACTGGCTCCAGCCTAGCTTATACATAATGCCGGACCTAGGTGTATAACGCCTGGCTTTTGAACGTGACGTTGATGTGTTTATAGGTGAAATTCATACCGCGAACACGGTGCACTTAAATACAAAGTTACCGCATAAATATTCAGTAGGCATACTAAACCCACCCATAAGCAACTATAACTGCATGCATGTATATATGCAGTCGAGGCATGTATGCGAGTGTTGTACATTACTATGTTTTAGTAATAAATAACATCGAGAATTGTTGATGTATATTGCAGATTAGGGCAACGTTCGAGAAGGGTATCTTTGCAGTATTAGGTTTAAATGAGTTTTCTACGTGCTTCTGAGTTAGTAAGTGTATCGCAAATTAACAATGAAACATGAAAAAGTGTGTTGTATATGAAATGCTGAACATTTAGGTTCTTCAATTGAATTTTAAAATACAGATCCTGAAATAAATACTTTCATTAAATTTTGTATTACAATCTGTGAGAGACCTTGCTTGCCGAAAGCAAAAATGAAAGAGAAGGGAAGAAAATTTGGGAAACTATTCGTACATGTTTCACCTGTTGTGCAACATAAGTTTTACAGTTATAACCGATCAGCGGTCAAGTCCGTCGATAGGTCTTAACAAGCAAATACCCATAGACGAGGGTGCCTCGCTTTGTCGATGAATCCAGCGTACATCAGCAAGAATATGATGAAAATTTCAATCACTTGCTACTTCATGCAGAAGTTCATTGGCGATCAAAAGGTGCCTGTTAGAATCGGGTTGATAATCTCTGTAACTCCGTGGTAGAGTTAAAAAATTACAGCTTATTTGACAGACTTGTTTAACAAATTCAATGCATCAAATCTACAACTTCAACGCGATTCAAACTTACTTACCTTTTGTCTGCTTTAGGATGCACAAAATGTCTTCAATGGACGATTTGAAGATATTTTAATATTGAACGTACCTGGTTGGGTTCTGGATCCGTTTTCAAGTACAAAAATCTCCAAAATTACAAGAAAATCTGATGGATGGTGAACACAGGAAGAATTTGAATCTACCAAGAATTCTGACTGCAAATGCAGATACCTACAGTTTATCCTGGATTATCGGCTACAATACAAATTTTTTAGTTGTATTTCCTCCTTCATATTTAGTGGAACGTGGGTTTAGTGTGGTCAAAAATTTATTAACAGTGTTTTTGTGACTGCAGTCCCAACGACTATTGCCAGCGATTGTTCTGTTTTTGGGCTATTAAAAGTGGACTTCTCCTTTAAGCTTCTAAGCGAGCCATTATGCATTTGAACCGTTTACTTGATTGCGAGCTACCAATATAGTAAAGAATTTGTTCAAAAATAAGTGACATTTTCAAAGATTCTACTTGAAAATATTGATTTTCAGTTGTCGTTCTTCCCGTAAAAAGTAAGTGGGTGCTAAGCAGTTTTGATTGATGGTAATACTTTGTGATTACTTGGTTTAGCAGCGGTATGTTGGGAGCACTAATGATATTGATTATCATTCTCTATTATTTGGTGCTGGTTGATTCTTGTCGTCTAGGATGATGTGAATGGTTTTCAACTGACTTCATTGTATGATGGCTATGTTGGACATCTGCCAAAATTCAATTCCATATGTCGATGCGGATGTGATGAGCTGATGACTGACTTATAAATTAATACATCATTTTCAACTGGTAAGTTTGATTTACCACCTATACCTATTTACTGGTTAATTTCCTAGTAGAATAGAACACAATATTCTACTTGCTTCTTTTTTTTATGATATACTGTTTCCAATTTAGTTTAGTCCAAAAGAAAATAATTTTGTAAAAATTTTTGACATTTTACGCAAAAGCTTTCCCAGTGCAGATAGAAGATCGTCGATGTAGATGTTGAATAACAGAGAGCTTGAACCTTCGTGGAACTTCGGAAGAAGCAGTGTAGATATTAAATTGGATGTCGTTTTAAATACATAGCATGATCGGCTATTTAATTAGGGTACAAGTCAGATGTGATTTCGCACGATTTTTTCAAGATCCATCTGCTGAAATGTTTTCTATTTTACAATAGAATTATATATCAAAAAAATACTAACTTTGTTATTTCAAAGCGTTTGGGCGTTGAACAAAAGAATAAAAAAGCGGCGATAAAGCGAACCACTTACGTTACGTTTCGGACACAATGAAATTAACGAATAATAATAATCGGAACACGATCGGAGGGCAGAAATAGCGGGCGGCACGTAACAATGGAATCGGAAAAAATAAAATTGATAGAAAGAAATGCCCAGCGACGGAAAGGGAAGAAGTATGAATAATCGTAGATTAGATCTTTCCTGGGACGACCGCAGCTAGTAATTTGACTTTCAACAGTGTGTGTGTGTGTGTGTTTGCCGCTCTGTATATAATATCTTTTGGTTGGCGACCACTTGCTGTGAGTCCGTCGGTCGCCTCACAGATTGCGAAATTGGTCTCTACATACCACTTACCGGTGCTTTCGGGGTCTTAGACGGCGGTACTAACCACCGAGAAGTCTTTAATTACGTTATAATTTAGAAGCAGATTTAATTCCGCCGGCTAGGCACTTGCATGAAGGACTTCATGCTTAATGTGTTTATTGACACGTAGCGTTAAACGTCTCAATCTTGCGTGTGTGTGGGAGTGATTTTCTTTTGTATGTCCACTGTAACTGCTGAGAAATCTAGATTTAAGCCTTTTGATATCAAGTCTTTTCCCAATAATCATATATGATCATGAAAAAATTTCTAACGGTTGTGGATTTTGATAGGTTGAAAACACTTCGATTGCACTTATTGTAGTTTTCCGGCATGAGCTCAACTAGTGCAATGGTCCCAACGCCAATCAGAGCTTTAAAAACTATGAGTATATTTTACGTAAAGTAATGAAGTATATCTTGTTTTCTAGATTATAAAATAAAAATAACATATGTATGTATTATGGATATTGACTATTCAAAACATACACATGATCACCAGGCGAGAGAACAAAAAGCCAGTGCAGTTAACCGAGCCCAAGTTGCCACCATAGAATTCGAAAACCGTTCAGGAAAACCGTTTACTCATAATACAGTATGAAAACCGCGGTGCAGTACATAATAGGAATAGCTTACTGTTTGTACGAAAATATTTGAGGCGGTTGCGAGAGTAGCGAATTAGAAAAAACAGAGTACACAGAAAAAGTCGGAGAGTAAAGTTTGTCAGCTGTGAAAATATAGTGATATAACGTGCAAAGTGCAAAGTAAGTGGTAATTGGAAGTGTGGTGGGAAAGATTTGACGGAGTTGGAACGAATGACAGCGGTATAAGAAATAAGAAGAAAGAACAGGGTGGAACATAATATATACACACGTATACAAAGGGTAGTTAAGATATTTGAAAATTCATTCATTAAAATTATCTGTACCTATTTATTGTGATGGTAGCATTTCCAAATTTTATTTTCAATACATCTTTAGGCCTTTTGATATTCTAAAAGATTACAATTTCTTTATTAAGTCATAAGTAGGTAAACTACAAGGCTATCACTTTCTAAGTCACTCGTCCCCAGGTCTAGCGGAGCTTGCGAAAGGGCTTGCTCGCGGCCGGAGAGCAATGGAGACGCTATCCACGCAGCTTGTTTCATTTGGAGACGACCCCGCGGTTATATCGCCCCTCAGGTCCCGCGGTAGGGCTTCCGCTGAGCCCGCGCAGCTTGTTTCATTGGGTGTTCACGAACTGTGTTAGAGAGAGAAATAGGAGTGGGAGTGAGATGGGGAGAGATGTGGGAGACGCGAGCACGTGATGTTTACGTACCACATCCTAACATAAACAATCTCCGCGATAATATAAACAAATTTCCACAGTTCTTGAAATTAAAGTGTCTAAGCAAGTTGTAACATGAAATTGTAGCGAGGTCAATTTCATTTCTGAATTTTTATAATGCCACCTGCATTTATAATGTAAACAATTTTATCTCAACATTAAAACGGACATATTGCTAACATAAACAATCGCCGCGATAATACAAACAAATTTCCACAGTTCTTGGAATTAAAGTGTCTAACCAAGTTGTAGCATGAAATTATAGGGAGGTCAATTTCATTTCTGCATTTTTATAATGCCACCTGCATTTATAATGTAAACAATTTTATCTCAACATTAAAACGGACATATTGCTAATGTAAGCAATTTTATCTTTTTTAGAATTTCAACACATAATTTGCGGACTATATTCTCACGCTGATATTGACAGATAAACAAATTTTTCTTAAAATTAAAATCAATTTCTCTTACCATTTTCGGCATACAATAAAAAGTCAAACAACAAATACTGTCATATTATAATTAATTTATCAATTGTCCAATACTTGTCACTCAGAAGTTGCCCGGCTTGTGTCAATTTGACAAAAAGAAGAACTCAAGTTTATATTATTTAAAATTCCTTAGAAATTTCCATTGAGTACATAGGTGTAGATATCCAAACATTCAAAAATGAAAATTGATCGATCGCTAAAAAAAGGTGAAAATGACGTTTCTATTAATCATTTTTCACAATTAATGAGATAACGTATACTTTTCTAGCTCTACAATATAAACTAGATCGTGACAGGAAACAGAAAAAGAAAAGGAAATCCTAACAAGTTTTTCGCAAATTGAATTTATACGGGATACGGGCGACGACCAGCGGAAGTAAAGCTTAGGTATCCCGGCACTGTCAACACGTTCGTTAATTTTACACACCTTTGCCCTTAATTAAAATCTATTCGCCGAGGGAGGAAAACGCCAACGAACCAGGGCGCGTCGTCGTATTGCGACAACGGTCCCGGCTTCCTAACAAGAGAAGAACGATAGATAGTACAGCCCTGTTCGCATCGTCCGTAGCAGAATTGCTGTAGTAGCATCAGACTGTGGAAACGGGGACAAAATTCGTCGCAACGCGGGCATATGATATTGGCGGCGTTGAATTATTGAGATCGTGATGTAGTCAGTCGTCTGGCGTCGTTTGTTGTCTGCGCCGTACGGCCGAAATAAACGTTTTTGTTTCTTTTTTTACTGCGTTTACGACGCGTTCTCGGAATACGAAATCAGTTTGCGGTATCGTCATATGGAGCGGCAGGTAAATCGTGGATATTGCGGAGACGCAGATTAAAATACTATATTACTGATGGATATGTACAATGCGTCTATTACTTCTGGAAACAGACCTATTGTATTCAATTTATGATAAACCCAAGTTATCTATAAACACACTGTTCGGATTACCCCTCTCACACAAAGTATTAATTAATTCGGGACTATACTTGTTTCGGGAATACGCGGATTCCCATTATCAAGTCGAATAACCGAATGAGCGCGAAAATAACTTAAACTAGAAACATACACTCCTTTTTCTTCTCCCTTCATTCCCTCCATCTATCCCTAACATGTGTACAACCTTCTCCCGCACCCCGGACGCAAGAATTCTTAGAAGAACCAACCGAGTGTTCTCATGTGTATGCCTTTATTGCTCCAATAAACTAATTAGCACGGAAAATGACAAGGGCCTTCTTCCAGATTAAGAAGTTTCTATTCTTTTTAATATATCTGGATTCATAAGCATCTAGCTGGCGCATCGATGTTACCGATTTCATTATCTATATTTATATTATGTCCGGTTTTTACCATATATCTGCTTTCCCATGTCGGTAGTGCGAAATAAGTTCCTTATACCTGTTTCGATAAACCTCTTTGTCTGTTCAATGTAGACTTTCTCACAATCTCCACATGTAATTGTTTCATTTCCGGTTTGTCTTTAGGATTTCCTAGAAAGTTACGAAGTGTGCTGGACGATTTATAACCGATTTACCCTGTTGGTATAGCCATCCGTAATTTAATTCATTAAAATGACGCTAGGCATTGTGACCTAAAAAATGCAATCGCGAATTGAACAAAAGCCCTCATCTACTCGCACGACAATATTGTTGGCTACGGCAAAATACTTTTTTTCGAGCGTATATCCCATACATGTTGTTAAAAATCCCGCTGAGAATAGGCTGGCTTCAGGTTTTCGATTGTTAAATAAACGCAGCCCGTTTTTTTATTGTTTCTTTTCAGCAATTTTTCATTTGCATACGGTGATAAACATCAAAATGAAATCATAATTTCGAGTGTAAAAAACCGATGTATATAAGGAAACGCCATTAAATATTTATTATTCATTTTGGCTTTAAATGTACGATATGTATTTAATGTATTCTACTGAAAGAATTGCAAGGACTGTGGGCTGGTATTACTATATACAGTAGGTATCGGGAAATCCACATGGCACAAATTAATTTAATAAAATTCGGGACATATGTTTCAAGAGCACGTCGGCTCCCATTATCAACCAATTCCCAATTTCGGGAATTGTTGTGTTAGGTGTCGATGGGTGTGTGATGTTTTACTGGCCTTGGATGTTCTTAAGGATTAGGACGACTCCCAATGGATGAAAATGGTTAGTTTTTTTTATTCTGATTCGATATTAAAATTTATAAATTACCATATGGATAGGCGTGAATAGTTTTATTATGATATAATTACCGGTATCTGGCGATTCTAGGTTTAGAACTTAGAAATACATATCTCCCACTCTCAAAAGAGTCACAATTAGATAAAATATGTGGTAATTGCAGAATTGTGGCCGCATTCTCAGCTGTTCGCGGGCGTGTAATTCGCATGCGCAATGTTGGTCAACGGTGTCAGATTTTGTTTAATACCTACTTCTAGACGTATTTGACGGAATTAATTTAAATTTAAAAGCCTCGTCGTTGATTTTTGTTATAAGTTAGTAAATACAACCATATATTTCTATATCAGCAGTGTTGCATGTGCCTTCTAACTATATCCGTAATGAAATATATATATTAATATAGTGATAATATATTAATTTTAGAATGATAAATATTTATTGTTTACCTAAACATTGAGATACAAGACTATGAATTCTGCTGGAATCTCTTGCATTTAAAAATTAGTGTGATTTGGTAGAAATATAAAATAAATGTTATAAGTTTTTATTAGTAAGGTGATGTGCTTTTGTCTTGTAAGGATAATATTTGCGCGGCCATTCCTCCTGAAGCGTATTATCACACCAGGCTGTGAATTAGGGTATATAACAATAAATATAAATGCATAACTAATTTTCAGTATTCTACAAATGTTCCTATTCTTGCTTAATAATAACAAATACAACAATCGACAGTTGTAATTATATTTGCATTCTTTATGCATCTGACTTTAAAATTTGAATCCGAAGAAAGGTAATTTATATTCATTTTTGATTCAGACATGGATGATAAGTTTCCTAACCAAGATTCCGGGATTAGTTTTCAAGTTATTGTGAAGTTCAAATCCCGTAACAGCAGTCGCAATCAAAAATCCCATTACGCAAAAGTCGATCAAACAATCAGAACACCATTCATAAAACTGTAATCACCTCGGATTCTCGGTGACCTAAAAATAGAAGTTTGGAACAGATGTTGTTGGTGAACGCGACCTGAGAATATGGGCGAATAAAACGATCTTTGTTTGAGACAGGAAAATTAATTTGAACGTATATTAATAATACATCAGAATGGATAAACTGCGAACGTTTTGTCAACTAAATATATATAAAATATCGAAAATAAGCCATTTCATTGGGATTTCCGCAAATAAATCCCGGAAAAACTAAAGGAACGAAGACGAATTTCGATTTGTATGCTTTTCTATATCTGCCACCGATGCTGCCCGCCTGCATCAAATAATTTCGGAGTTCGGATCTGGTCAGCAAAGAATAAAATTCGACTTTCGGTTTTCCGCGTTCACTGCCGTTGTCGACGCTGCTTCGATGTCGTTAGTTTCAGCGCAGAGCAACAGGTACCCGGAACAGCTCTTCTCCCACGCCACGTCGTAAATTTAGGGCTTCGGCACTCGTCAAAATTCCATTTAGAGAAAATTGATCTCGTTCACGGCGATGACTTACGTAGTAGATACGAGAAGAAAAAATGACACGTAGGGTCTTATAGTGGGAATAATGTAGGTTTCGTTATGGGATTTTTGGTTTTGGGAAAGCTAATATAGTAAGATTTTCAATAACGTCTAGAATTTTATTATCCCATATACAGAGTCCGTTACGGGAATCTGACGGTTTTCAAATTACTAACATGGAAACACACGGGAAAACTGGAAGTTTTACAATTCAGTCAGTTTTTTACTTATATGAAGCAAGACGCTCGCCTACGAGCATTTGGCGAGTAATTTTATTTCTTCTCGTATGTTCAGCTGCAGTGCTCCCACGTAAAGTAACATCGACATGGCTGCCTGGAGCATACTGTTTTTTTTCTCCAAGTGTGGTGAAAAAAAGACGTTTCATTGGAACAGAATTATGGGTTCTACTCTTTCTTGTTTTCAAACTGAGCCGTGACAAAAATTTTCGGTTAGGGAACGCCAAGTTCTTCTAACTTCGCATGGTTTGTGAGTCGGTTTGAGTTGAAGTTCCAACAAAAATTATTTACTGACTTAAAACAAATCAAACTAATAACACTGGTTAACAAGATTTTTGTCCCAAGCACAAAAATGCCAGATTCCCATATCCTTTTGCATGCTGAAATCAATTATGTTTTCAGAATTTCTCCATCACCCTTAGTTTTTATGTTCCAGGATATTCACCCACCTAAAATATCCATGCATAGTTATATAGTATAAGAGAACATGTCTTGACGTAATTTCAGTTGTCGGTTAGAGCTCGGAACTAATCAAGCAGCATGCAATAGTTAATGTTTGAACATATCTTGACGTTTTAAGACCTGCATTTCCCATTCCTAGATAGCATCTCTTGTCATTTCAGTTGTCGGCTAGAGCTCGGTGAATGAAGATATCCACTGACGCTATTGTAGTGAAACCGCGAACATTTGATCACCTGTAAAAATGTAAAGGAAATGTGTAAACCACCCGAACCATTTTTGCTACATTTGTGTCGAATTGACATTTAAATAACAAAAACGGTCTTTCACACCTCTCCTTAAAAAGTGCTATGAGCAGTATTTCAAGTGTAAAGTAGGTGATGAAGACAGTAGCTGGGCTCCCCATATTTGCTGTGTTACGTGTGTTAGACTTCTTACAGCGTGGGCAAACATATGGGCGGCATATGCCTTTTGCTATTCCTATGGTGTGGAGGGAACCATCAGATCATATTATCGATTGCTATTTTTGTGCAACAAATACAAGTGGTATGACTTCTAAATCCAAACATACTGTAAAATATCCTAATATTCTATCTGCATTGAGACCAGTACCTTACAGTCCGGAATTGCTTGTGCCTAAACCTCCACAAAACATGACACCAAGCGACGATGAAAGTGCTAATGATACCTAGGCAAATGGCGCCCTGCTATGTTGGCAGACTATTGCTGGACGCTGAAGAGAGATGTTTCTAATGCAAAGTACGGCCGAAAGCACATTTTCCAAGTAAATATATCACTTTGTACGTCATTTTTTCATGATTTATACACATATTATAATATATACATACTTTCACAAATTTTCATTGCTTTGTCACTCTGATAGAAAAATTCTGAAAACAGATATGTAATAAGTGTAAAAAGTACTACCAAGTTCACCCACTTTACCTCGCGGCACAAAGTAAATCTGAAATTTTCATGACCAGTGTAATATGTTGACATATTTTACAAGCAACTCACCTAATAAAGGACTATACATCCACAGAGTAATTTACTAATTGCTTATTAAGACCTAATTCATCAGCATTTACTATCGCATTGCAAATTAAGTCCACGGTTGTTGATGTGCTATCTTCTATTTTTAACATTATTGCAACACGATCTTGCAAGTAAACCCAAGTTGACAAAATTAGACCGTTCGATTTTTCACTGGTATTGGTTGAAACTATGGTTGGGATTGCTGAAGTCGATGAATTTTCCACATCTAATAATACAATGATATTCACAGCTCTACACAATAAAAGTATTACATTAAAAGATCTTTGGATAAAATGGTTTCAAAATAGTGTTTAGTTAGCTGCTTTATGTGGAAATAAAATCTTAGATTCGAAAATAATATATGTAATATAAGATTGCCAAAAGAAATATGGAATCCATAGGCTTGTATCACTTAAAAGCTGTGAACAACTTTCAAGTGATTCCAGCCATGGAACGGACGACACGTTTTTGTGTAAAAAATATGTTTTAACAGTGACGACTCGTGAATTTTTAGGGAAAAAGGCTGCACAAAAATATAAATTAATGAGAAATTCTTACCTTAGGTGTTTGTTGTTTTTGCTTTGTCCATTTCGACTTAAAGTCATTCTTGGCGTAGGTCGTCCCAGTGATTTAATTTAAGTTTTTTCTTCGAAACGTTGTCTTGTTCCAGGAATTTTTAAAAGTTCTTCAACCGAATTCATATTGAATTTGCGTGATAGAATTTAGTGCCGTGCAACGATAAACGCCCATCGTGCGTCGATGCACAACTAAATGCTACTACGATATCAGCAGCCCCGATCGCCGTATACCGCCCGGATATATTGTATTAATTTTATTATTGTATTTATTTTTGTGCAACAGCCATTTAAGACAGAAAGAAACGACTAACACCAACTCTTACACACCAGCCGCCACTGCATTTCAGTCTGCGGAAGATGTAGCCTAAGCAGTAGTGCGATATGATAATCTATTGTGAATATTTGCATAATAAAATGATAATAAAATTTTAAAATCGGTTAGGTATTTGATAGCGAATTTAATTTATGTATAACATTTTGACAATTAGCATTCCAAGACAATGTCTCATCCATAGTTGTACCTAAAAAAATTACTTCATTGACGTGGTCGTTTGCTTCATTTACGGCAGATATACGAATATAGAAATGTGTTGTATTTTGAAAAAGAGTATTGAAGAATACGTGTTGATTTATCGCTATTTAGAACAAAATCCTTGCTGGTAAACCATCGCACTATAGAAATTGTGTATGGGAGTATGTGAGGCATGAGCTTAACTTAAATCCGAAATAATATACAGCGTGTTCCATTTAAGAAAACGTATGTTTGGTTCACCCTGGTGATATGAAACTATATGAAAATAATTTTAAAATGTTAAGTTTAAGACTGTCTTCAATTTTCGTAAATAAGTTTTTTCGATATCTTATGCGATAACGGATATATCGACCTTTGCTAGACTAATGCGTGAGCCTGTATACCATGGGAGACAAAACTCCACTCTAGATTGACTTATAAAAGGATATTCAATTGATAGATTTTTCATCCGGGAGTGCAAGTATTGGTAGTCGACAACTAGACCTTCTTGAATTAATATGTTATGATAAATATAGGTACAGTAGAACTAATTAAATTTGCTTTTGTATTTAGTCCTTCATACATATCTTATAGCAATACCCTTCGGAAAAGTAGAGACAGATTACCTCAACCTTCATATCATATGTCACAGGTATTTTGTTACCTTCAAATTACTTTTTCGTTCTCAATTAGATAAAGTAACCCTTAAGGACTACTAATGTACTTTCTAAAAATAGAACTAGAATCGTGAATACAACGTTCAATTTATAACTTAAATGGTTAATTATGTTCAATTAATCTTAGCCATTACGTGCGTGTGTATATGTAGACTTGTAGATCCGTGCGTGTGGTAAAATGTTAAATTGGCCAGAATATAGCTTTTGCTCAATTACCAGAAAATATCCTAACATATTTCCCACAATTACGTATGCACGTGTTTAATGTTGCCAACATACAGAAACTACAGAAATTCCGGAAAACGTTACTGCTTCCGTATGGTTTAATCAATATTGCGTAACTGCAAAAATAATAACACCAAACACAATTTGCTAAGTGTTGTAAAGATTTCTATAGGCAGAATCTCTATTATGAGGGTTCCCCGGATTAGAATTTCATAAGATATACTGCAAAAGAATCTTCTTGTGAAGGTTTCCACATTTTATCTTTTTGCCTCTAGCTTTAGTGACAGGTTAGTTACCATGATTTTCTGGGGCTACCCTTTCTCTTGAAGAAGACAGATAAAGATAAAGTTCCCATTATCATCGTTAATTTATGTTTGTATTAGTATATTATTTTATTTTAATTTATCGCAAAAAATTATATGTCTGGATCAAATAAATTGCACGGACAAAATTATATCCTCAAATCAACCAAATATATCTTTGTCACTATTTAAAAATGTATTTTGGTTGACTGATTGCATATTTGTTTGATTCAAGAACTTTTCCCTCTCTGTGTACTTTCTGAGAGAATATTTTACTCTAACATATTGCGGTGCAAGCAAGGCGAATTGAAAATGCACCCGCCTTGTTAGAGAATACGGGCTTTACTTCCAGATAAAATAGGATCTTGGCTAAATAGAAACCCAAGCAAATCCCGACCTAATTTACATTGAAAAGCATCTATCCTATCCCAGACATTAACCACATATATTTATGAGGGGGATTTCTCTGCTACTCGATTTCCTTTCGAGATATAAAAATGAGATTTCAATAAATCTCTTCATTTACACGTGCTCTTAGGAAGTTTTATATGTATTACGTAACATTTGCCTTTTTAGGAGACCAAATCTAATAATGAAATCAGTTTTAGATGCTAATAGCTGTTTGTTTATGGCAACAAAGTAGCTGATCTAATACCGTGGTCGGGAGTTTTAAAGCTGAGACGCAGTCGAGGCTTTGAACCCAGCCAATGGATTAAATCAGCTTTGTTGCCGAATTGAACATATGATTTTTTCGCCGATCATTTAAGTTTCACGTTTTCAAAGAGAAAATACGCAAAATAATCTGGAAATACTATTACATTATGGTGGCTTACCCAGAGTTGTTGCTATAGAAGCAAGCTTATTTATTATCTTTCGTTAATTTCTGTGCAAGTTTTTTTGTGAGACCGGTGTCTCTGGTGTTTAATGAATAAAAAGTGATAAGTAAGTAGCTAATGCAAAGTTAAAAAATGAGTGATAGTAATGCTGAAGGTTTACCCGTTGAGAATAGAGAAGCATGCAAAAATTGTGGAATTGAATTTACTGCCTGTAAAGTTTCACAAAGTTTATCAACAAGCATACAGAAGTTTCCTTGATTTTTCGTGATCAGAAAAAAGCCAAGCTATATTCAGAAGAAGTTTTGCTGGTGTATTTTGCAGAATTATCGAAAAAAATGATATCTTCTTCTTTAGGGAGCATGTAACTCAATGCTGAAGGCTACTTTAAAGATCCATAACAACATTGGTGTGTCTAAATATCAAAAGCTTGTTGCTTTTTTAAAGCACCAATCAAGCGGGTATAAACCAAAAAAAAATCCAGGGTTTTAAAACAAAATAACATTGAAAACTTTCTCCAAGATACCCCTGACAACGATTACTTGTGTACAAAGGTAGGATTTATAGTAAATGCTTGATTTATAAAAGAACATCATGCCCACAATATTGTCTTAGGTGGCATTGATATTTGGATTGGCAGGAGCATACAGATGCGATGAACTGTTGAAGATAAAACTAGCCTAGGCAGTAAATGAAGCAGTTTAGTGCGCGTCAGTTGTCACTAAAGTTTGGCGTTTATGTGGATCGGCGAAAAAAGTAATTTATTATTGGATTTTATTTAATACATAATACATTACACAAAGAAACTAGATATCTATTAAACGCTTCCTAATATTCAATTAATCGCGAAGAAATGACCAGATAATGCGAATTTATGGTGGCTGTAGGTAGAAATTCGGACACCACTATCGCCAACATTGAAAACGTCACACCACTCGTTTTCGGCCCTCTTCCCTCCCATTAATTCGATTAGTGCCAATCATTTGCGAGATAAAATACGACCGCCGGGCCTGCGACTGATGTTCGCGGAACGATTAACACTGCATCCACCTGTTTCCCCCTCTAGTTTTCGTTGGGGTCGAAAACGTATGCGACACGTTTATGCAACATTAAACAGTTACGCACGAATTCTGGCGTACTCGTAATTTGAGCTCGCTCCATATCAGAAGTGAAACGATCATAAAACAGTATTTCTGATGTGTCGGCCGACACCTGACAGTATTGTTGTTTATACCACGCGATTTGAGAAGGGAATATTTGCCGCTTTAACTCTTGTATATACTTATTATTTGCTCTGATTGCTGCCTAAGTATAAAATCCCAATATAGATACATTTAAACTAAATGTAGAAATGATAAACTTATAAAAGTGATCCATGTTTTAAATCTTATTTAACTCCGAAATAATAAATTACAAACAACAATTATTGATATAGAATTATAGAGCATAAAACGAGTACTCATGTACGAGATGTCACAAATAGTAAAATTATGGATCTAAACATGCTATAGTACGCCCTGGTGGCACACCCACAATAATTAATGTATTAATTAACTGTATGTGATTGCGTAAATTAGTGTATTACCGGGAGAGATGCTTCAAAGGGTGATGTGAAACTTCAATATCCGGCTACAACAGTGTATTGATAGTAAAGGCTATCATTTGCAAGATATTTTGATATTTTTTTGAAACAAAAAAAAAGTGTTCTACCTTTTCTAGTTTCTTTTTTAATCACGTTCAAAGATATTGATGTTTCTCTACCCCAGCCTGTATAATGTCTTTAACGTTTTCGTACAACAAATTATTGAAATATGGTACTATTCAAACCACGCGTCCACCTTATCTTAGATCTTAACTTCGTCTCATCTCTTCTCCAATTATACTTTCACACTCAAGTAGCTGCAACTCTGAACTCGCGCAGCATCATCAAAATTCCGTGGTCATACTAAACTATCGCTAAATTGGCTTTCCAATGGTAACACAAAATTTTTGTTACTACACCGATAGCATACGTTTTTTTTTGTAGGAAGAGCTTCCTTTATTAATATTTTTACGATATGTATTCACTGGAATCATTTTTATAAAATTATAACCTAAATTACATTTAACAGTAAATTTAATCCAATTATTCCATCATCAGCAGCTTCTAATATACTTCAACACTCACGCTTGCTTTATGCTATTTTACGATAATTTTAGTGTTGTTCATCCATCGCCTATATCGTTGATAATATACATAGGTACTTACTAATAAGCCATTACGTCGGCGAATCCGTTACTACCGTGAAGATTTATGAATTTAAATCCCGTGGTATTATAGCCGACGTACCTGGAAGAAGAGCTCATAAAATCTAATAGCATATTAAAATTTTAATAGGAGCCGATCGCCGGGCCCAGTATAGTTGTTAGTTCTACCTCCGGAAAGCAATAAACCCCCGCTTCGCCTGCCCGGCTAACACTACCACACTAACGAAATAAGATTTTTTTTAGATGAGGTAGAAGGAAGTCTCTGCGAAAGTAAAAAATTTAATTTTAGCTGGTTGATATTCAACCAGCTCCAATTTCAACCACCATTTTCATTCCCGTAAGCCCTTTTCTTAAGTATAAGACGGGATTATTAAAGGTTCGGTAAAAACTGATTTAATGGATAAAAAAAATTGTGGAAAACTATAGAGATATTATCTTATGTCAACGAAAATATTATGATAAACTCGGTGATTACATTTTAAAATGAATTTAAAACATACGGTACTCGAGATTAATCTATAGTCACCCATAATAATCGGTAATATGTATTCTGAAATAGAAGGAAAGGGATGGCGCATTACTCCTAGCAGATACGTGAAAATGAGAGATACTTTAGTTTTGTATTGTGGATCGAATGGAATGTATTACAGGTTTATGCTATTGCGTAATATTCTATTTGCCGTTTGCAGTAAATTTAGTATTAATGCATGCGAAACATATTATAGCAAACACTATCGTATGTTTCCAGAAATTTTGTCGACAGATTAAGGTAACCCTTTTTAATTAGTTGATAGTTTTAAACATCTATTCTAATAAAATTATTCTTTTTCTGGGGACAGAATCTTTATTCAGTTAATGTTAAATCTTTGATTTAACGTTATTCTTAAATTATATATAACCCTTACATAAAAATATGTAATTTTTGTTAACAATGCGTTGTTGCCAAGTTTATATAGACAATATTATTAATACAATTTTATCATATTAATCGATTTTAGTTTCATATTTATCGATTTAGTTTTTAACTTGTGCCCATACCATTTCAATGGGATTTAACTCGCAGTGGTAAGATGGTAATCGAAGAACTTCATGACCTTTTTCTTTTGCAAGGCAAACCTGCTTTTATCATATTGCGGTTTAACTTGTAACACGAAAAACAGCAAGTTCCTTTTTCGCACATCGTCAGTGGTTGGTATTTGTTTCCCACCGAGCCAATCAATGATATTCTTTTTTCTCCATGCTGCCGTTGGAACTTTTTCTAATTTTCTCTAGTGATAGGAAGCAATCTCAAGGACAATTACTAACTTTTGCGGTATATTTGGAAGCAATTTCTTAATAAACCAATATTCGTATGTGTATGAATCCATCTCATGATGAACATAAGCAGTGTTTTTCTTGCACAGAAATGTATATTCGGCACCAGGAACAAGTCCGTCATCATCACCAGCATGAACTAATGCAAAATGAGGTCCAAGCCCGGTTGGGGATTTCAAACCTTAATCCTTGGATAAAAGCTTGTCGACTATTTGGAATTGTAGTCTGTCCAAGTTTTATTTACTGCATGTCCTGTATTCATTAAAGTTACAGAAATGTCAAATAGCAAGAACTAAATCTAACTAACTAAATCTATGTAAAGTTGCTCAACTGAAGTTAGGGAGATCATCATCAGCATTGACAGCAGCAAGAATTGCATTTAATCTAGTGGCATATTCTGTATAAAAAGAAACTACGCGCTTTACGTCGAATAGGTGCTTGCGTGTTCTCATCATATATTTGTAATGGATCATTTAGTTGTATGCTTTTCCTTTTCTTGGGGTTTTCTGGACTGGATAATGAACCAGTTTGTTGCTCCCATTTAATATAATATATTGTACGCTCTGAGCAACCCAAACTTTACTTGCTTCTTGAACGGCAGCACTCACATTCAGAGTATTATTAAAATAATTTAAAATATATTCAATCATACACTCTTCCTTCAGGCTAAATTTTTCTCCCTTACACCGTTTTCTCCCTACAGACTCTATTGCAGTGAAATCTGCAATTAAATGTATAGTTTGTAAAATGTCTAAAAGTCAAGAAATATCCATAGTACCCTGTGCACGCTCGAAAAGGATGGAGGCGTTCTAAGAAGAACGATTTATACGACTATATATAAACAAATTAACGTGGAATTTAACTAAAAATATTATAAAACTACGACGATAACGATTGACAGCAGTTGACGCTAATAGACAGATAGATAGGTACTTTACCGACGCCGGCATATATAGTTGCAACATAGCAATCGGAAGTGAAGATAGCGCTAATGACAACAATTAAGGATAGTAATAAATAAAAGTTGCTATTATATCCCATACTGCATACGGAGGTTGAGACGATCTATAGCCACGACCATCAGCCTTGTTTAAAACAATAGCATAACGATCCCACACTAACCGCCCAAACAAACAACGCTCAATTTCTTGTCTGATAATGAACGTAAACGAAGAAAAGAAAAACGAAAAAGATGGTCATTAATACCAATTGCGCGGTCATTGGGTCGCTCGTATGTTAACAGACTCGATACTTTTATGTAGTACTCGTCTACATACTTAAGTACATAAGTAAGAAAAGCGAGTATTTGTACACTTACATTGTCTCGCCACAAGATAAATTTCTGTCTAATTACGAAGGGCGACACGCAACTCTGCCGACTTAAATGGAGAACGCAACACAGAAATTACGATATTGCATGACTTAAATTCGAAGCGTGTTACCTTGTTCTTTCTAGTTACTTCTTTGGTTCCTCTTTGGAGTATTGCATAACTCGTGAGAAAATGAAAACGGGAATCTTTTTAGTTGTATGTCGTGGTGATGGATCCCCGTATCTAAGGAAGAGTGGCGACGAAAAGCAAAAAAAAAAAAAATAATGGCATAGTATACAGAAACACGAAGAAAATTTAAGATTTATATGTTCGTGTTTTGGAACTCATTTCGGTAAAAGTTCGTAGACGTAACCGTTTCATATTAAATAAATCTGCAACAAAATTATTTGAATTCTTTAATTGCTCATCTCAAACATCGAGAATTGAAACTAATGGATCCCAAGGTTAAGGGGACACACAATGCAGATATACAAATCGGAAGCTTTTCCTAATGCATTTACAACTTTAATCAAGAGAGCTAATCCCCAGCTGTTTCTTTGAATATTTTTGCATTTTAACAAGGATTCCGTTTTCCAGGCGGGAAATTTTATTGTTTATATGGGTATGTATACAGAGCGTTGACATTCGCTTTAAAGAATGGTTTCCTTATTTGCTGTGCACGGAATTAATTAGAGTTCCAATGACAAAGCAATGACTGTAGAACCAGTTTCCCGTATTAATTAGTGATTTATTAGAGTGTTGTTAGAAATGTATAAACCGTTTTAAATATGCAGAATGCATCTACGTCCTTTGGTATTAAACTTCCTCGTCCCCTCTTTTGGAAATATTTTATACTGTTCTGGAGAAATAAACAGGTTGTTTGATTTGGCTGTTGTTTTGATTATGTGAAGCACTTGCTGTTAGTGTATCTTCTTTTGAAGAATCTTGAGTTCTTCCTCTAGCTGCTTCTCTAAGTAAAATTTTACCGCAATTTATCCCCACCGTTCAAAACTGCTACAAGAACCTATCTCGTTGAGTCTTCTGAAAACGATCCCTAATCGGTATTCCTCATTCCTCCCCTTAACATTGCTCTGCCTAAACTAAGATTCAACAATTTGGTATAAAATATGTTGCGACAAATGTATTTCAACGTTATAAAGGTAAGAGATATGGTTTTATTTGGCCCACACATTTTGTCGCAAGTTGATCCAAAACACTTGTAAAACAGTTTTTATAAGTTACACCAAAATTAATTAATGCAAAACAAATCTATGGCATAGTGTACTTTAATGTTTATATTAATTAACAGATGCAATGTACCTATTAATTTAAGCGTTCCTAAATTCCAAATTCGCAGTTGATTAAATGCAAAATATTTACTCTCGGAAGCAGAGAACGACACACTGAAGCATGCAAATGAATGTTGGTATGAAGTTTTAACTTAAACGTAAATTGTACAGAAAGTATATAATAATATGTGTGTAAATCATGAAAAAATGACGTACAAAGTGATATATTTACTTGGAAAATGTGCTGATATACGACTTTCGGCTGTACTTTGCATCAGAAACATCTTTCTTCAGCGTCCAGCAAGGCTCCATTTGCTTTGATATCATCAGCACTTTCATCTTCGCTTAGTGTCATGTTTTGTAGCGGTAATTCCGGACTGTCAGGTACTGGTCTCTGTGCAGATGAAATATTAGCATATTTTACAGTATATTTGGATTCATACCACTTATATTTGTAAAACAAAAATATCAATCGGTAATATGATCTGATGGTTCCCTCCAAATGATAGGAATAGCAAAAGGCATATGCCGTTTACCTTTTACCCACGCTGTAAGAAGTCTCTCACACGCAACCCATCAAATATGGAGAGGCCAGCTTTTGATTTCATCACCTATTTTACACTTGAAATACTGCACTTTTTAAGGAGAGGTGTGAAAGACCGTTTTTGATATTTAAACGTCAATTCGCCGCAAATGTAGCAATAAGAGTTCGCGTGGTTTACACATTTCCTTGGCATTTTTACAGGTGATCAAATGTTCGCGGTTTCACTACAATAGCTTGAACGCACCACAACGCAACACTCTTTAAAACGTTAACAACTTCAGCGTTTAATTTCATTCACCGAGCTCTAGCCGACAACACGTCAAGACATGTTCAAACATTAACAATTGCATGCTGCTTGATCAGTTCCGAGCTCTAGCCGACAACTTGGATAACGTCAAGAGATGTTCTCTTATACTACATATCTATCAATGTCCTGGAACATAAAAACTAAGGGCGATGGAAAAATTCTGAAACCATAATTGATTTCAGCATGCAAAAGTATATGGGAATCAGGCAGTTTTGTGCTTGGGACAAAAATCTTGTTAATCAGTGAAATCAGTGGGGCCAACTGCAAAGTTATAAATGCACAATACATTTTGACATTCTTGTTAGTGTTTCTATTGGCGTGTCCGCGACTGTACATACATAGCTTAACGTATCTTAACATCGCTTGCGTTGTAGGGAAAACAACCTATCACCTACTACTATACACATAAACATCCACACGACCTTGGATTGTATTAACACTGCGTCGACATTCATCGATTTCCACCATTATTGATAAAATCCGTTTTGTATAATAACGGCTACGTTCGGCTTTTATTATATTCGAAATTAAACACATCGAGGCATGGGTTTAGTAAGTAGGCGATAGAAGGAGCACGGAGGAGACGGTCCCAGTTCGGATTATTCCCCCGAATTAAACCGCCCTATACTTGGAATTTAATGTGAAACCGTCATAGAAACCGACATCTGTTGCTGCTGCCGTTACTGCTGCGTGAATGTTGTCCGCCAGGGAAACACCGCGCGTCCTCGCAATCGCAGGAATTTCATATAAATTCCGGTTTGAATTGACACCATCCCGTCGCACCCTAGACTAGGTTGCTGCTGCCCATCCATCAGGTGTTAAAGCCGGGCATCGGAATTACCTTCCAGATTAATGTATAGCTAAAATACTTATAATACGTCCCCTCGTGATAGAAGGTAATGAAGTTGTAGGCGCAATAATGTTTCTCTTCTCTTTTTGTTTTCTGTAAATTTACAGAAAATTTTATTGTGTATCGTTCCGAAGATTGTTTAATTTTTATTACACAAAATCGATGAAAAATGCGATTTCCTAATTTTTCCAAAAAAGAATGGCATTTTGGACAGTACAATGACGTCTTTTATTATAATTATTATTACAATCGTCCACAGTCATCTGGTTAGTAGACAACAGTAAAATGCTATACTGGGTCTATACTGTCTACGCATGCGTAAAATATTACTGACACATTTAAACTGATATAATGTTTTAAATTTCCAGGAATTTTATTATTTACAAGTTACACGAAACAACAATGTTACAACAATTTTTGATTGTAATCATTACTTGTTTACTGTTAGAAACAGTTAAAAATACTTAATGAGAAATGTCTGCTTATTTAAGAATAATTATCAAAATCATTAAATTTTTACAAAACTTATGTAAAAGAAAACGATAACAATCAACAACATGTGACAATGAGCGCCCCTCAGTGCCCTGTGGGACCTCCGCGAGTCTTGACTATCCTTCTACACCTGTTTGGCATACTCAAAATCACTAATTCTGTCGCCGTAATGTTACGGTTTCTTAATGCACAAAGTCTCAAGTATCTGTCATGAATTCGTCGAGTTGCTCTTGTACGTCCTGTGTGACGTATCACGGTGTAAATTATGTCTCTCCATCCTCAATTAATGCTAATGGAACTGGAAGAGAAAATTGATCGCAAAATAAACACAAAAATCTCAGTGTGACAAATCAACATATCTTACTTTTTTTTTAATTTCCACTAATTTTTTAGTTAATAAGACCTTATTGTCACTTAAACTATCGAAACACCAGCAGCAAACTGTATTGACGTTTAAAATGACATTACAAATCCCGTAATCGACTAACAAATGAAGCCTTGTCCGCTAGATTATTTTGATGTGTGTAGTTATATACTAAATCTCTGATTAAAGTCGTTGAATATCTATTGTTCCTATGTATATATATTAACTGGTGGAAGTCTAATACTAAAGATATTGTTTTGTTTCAGGTATGTTGGAAGCCCTAGCAAGAATGTCCATGTTCTTCCTGCATTCCTTGGTCCACTTAATATTAACGAGGTACCAGTAAGTTTATACGATATAGAAACAAATATCTGCAGTGAGATACATTCAAAAATACCAAACGAAAGTATCCAAACGAAATTGTGCAATGTCGGTAGATTAATATATTGCGTTTCTTGTATTCAATGAAAGTATTCTTCTCGAATATGTTTGTTAAGTCAACTTTTTCGTTATTATAAAAAAATATGGAAGTAACACTATATTTTTCTTCTTGAATCTCACGTAATATATCCGTACCTTCATCTTACTCTTCACAAAAGCAGACGGTATCACACATCTATAGTAGAACAGAAACGTTTACTATACTACTTTTGGTAAATAGTGTCCCAACATTAATTGACTTCAATTTTTTTTCAAAATTCAATCTGGACAAAAACAATGGCTAGTTTTGAAGACGAACTTGACATATCCATAACATCGTAAGCGCATGCGTAATACCAGTAATGTAGACAATTAAATTAAGAAACAGACATATGCCTTTATCATGATTCAGAAAGAAATGGATAATTCGCTAATTAAAAAATCTATCTTGGAGTTCATTCCTAAAATAGCATTTCACAATTTCTACCAGAAGTCGCAAAGTATGGCGTCCAAGCTGTTCTCATGCATCTATACTTGTAGATTACAAATATCGTGCAACGGTTCACCGCTTAGATTTCGACAAATCAACAAATTACTGGCAGGAATGAAACACGAAGCTAATTTCTTAACAAATGTGTGTATGCAGTTCCTATATTGATTTTCTCTGTTAACAATTCAAAATGCAACTCCAAGAAAGTTTGTTTCCTTCATTTAATGTCCAAATAGAATAAAATTGTTATAAGTTGCATTAAGTACCGGCTTGACAAACAGATTATTTTATTTAATAGGAATTTTCCTGGCAACATTCTATATTATAACCTTTCGCCGCTTTCTCTTCACGACACAATTGGTCCATTATCATTGAGCCGGTTATGTTGGAGGGAATTCAAGAGCCCATCTTTGGCTTTAAGTACTAGGTGTAATAAGGATGCCCTTCCTTTGCAAGAGGACCCTTTGAATGCTCTCATAAAGCGGAAGTTTTATAGCTATTAATATAACAAGAATATTATGCGATTTATAATATTTGAAGACGGTATATTGAGGCATCTGCACAACGTCCGTGAAAGTTTAAATCGTCAACATTCGCGGTATATTTAAAGCTTTATCCTACGATCAATGATTGCGATACCAAAATATTCAACAGTTCTGTTTATCAGTAAAAGAATAGTGCTATCCCGTCCGGCATAACAAGTAGGTTTTTTATTGTTACATCAGTACATATGAAGAACATATGTTACCGGCAAAACAATGTGACATGATGATGGTCGATAGCAACATATAAGAGTATAACTAATATCGTATTATGGATTTGTAACGAAGGCATTAGGAATCCTGCGTAATTAATGTATTATCACCTTAATACTTGTCAATAACTGTTTCATATAATAAGATCATAATAGTTGATGACACCATAAAACACATAAATTGTGTAAATTGGATCAACGATATACAGTCCGTTGAAAAAATGTGTCTTTAGAAATATCTTCAAGATGACATTCAAAACTATGGCTCCGATTTCCTCTTCATGCAACCGACATTAATTATATCTTTTGGCGTTGCCAAGACGCCATGAAAAGCATTTTTAACTTGGACACAGCCTATAGATGGCGTTATCCTTTAAATATACAAATTGTTGATTTTTCATTGGTAACGATGTTGGAAGATTAACAAAATTTGCTCTTTATTTCAAGTCACGTATCTAGAAAATAAGTATAATTTGAAAATTTGGATGGTCATTGATACTAATGTTAGTGTTGCTAAACCACTCCCTTCAGACTATACATAAACAAATGCTTGAACGATATATCTGTCGGATATTGCTATCATTTTTGGCAAGTCCTGATGTGATTCTATTACGCGGCTTCTACTGTACTTCATTTTGTTCAGTTTATGGCTTTATTATTCACTGATTATAATAGTTTTTTCCGCGTCCATTTCAAAGTTGGTTGTCATTTAACTCGGTTGGTGGAAATACGATTATCTTGAATAATAAATGGGCTTGAATTGTTCCTGGAAAGAAAGAGAAATATAAAGGAAATTACTATAATAAACTCGGAAAATAGGAAAACATTAACATATTATAGCGACATATGATACTAATGGCACTTTTACAACCATCCTAATGGTTCTTTTACCGAAGTGTTGTACTAATATTAATGTAATAATTTCCCCTGTGGAAATTCAAGTTTCCTTACTTACCGAAGGACAAACACATACTACGGCTTTTTTTTAAGTTCATCATGCCGAATTGATTGTGTCACGGAAACTCTCAAGTATCGGTTTACCCCCCTCAAGTGTATACATAAACCTAATGGCTACGTAACATATTATAGGTACACTGCGAGGATATTCCTCCATTGTAAATCCAGTACATTCGTTGAGTACAGTAGCGTGTCCCTATTAATTTGGGGAGACAAATACAGACAATACCGATGAGGTGTTATAGGGTAATCTATGAGTCGGCCTATCATGGATATTGCCTTTAGTATTTGCCAGGATGATTTGTTAAGCTCAATACAGGGGTGAAGTCCCTCTTCCGTTACTGAGCTGGATGTTCAAGACGATTATACATACTGCTACCGTCGCACAGTTTTACCCTGTAATTGTTTCCGAGGAACTGCTCGGTAATTCGGTCACGTATTGTAGTTTTTTTTTGTTTGCTTGTGCTCCCGTAATGATATCGTCGATTAACAAAATTAAAGTATTTTCATTGGAAAATTTTAAAAATACGCTCAGGAAGTACGGTAATTAATGATGCAATGTCTTAAGGGGAAAACGAATACTTGGGAATGCTAAGAAACTTTCCATGACATAACAGTGGAGTAAAGTAAATTATTTACTTCGTCTACCAGTATATTGTTTAATTTTTATTAATTATGTTTAGATGGTGATTAAACAGTGTATACTTTGCCGTCCAGAATTGGTAATCTTCAATCATTCCACATTTCATGACTCATACTGTCAGGTTCCTCACAGCTGGAACCGATCCTCTATAATTTCTGATCGTGTTGATGAGTAGGAAGTCAATCAAGGAATGTACAGCACAACGTCTACAATATGAGCACACATGCGACTAAATCTCTACATGTCACCACCATCCGAGGCAGAAGAATGCTTTAATAAAAACACTCTTTCCAAGAGCCAGTGCCATGAACGACCCAGAAAATTCGAAGGAGAGAATATGAATGGAAGCAACATTAAAGGGGAATGGAAATCCCGACAATGACAAGCTCAAGCAGAGACAGAATAACCTAGCTTATCTTCCATTACTCGAGTCGCCGAGAGAATTAGAATATTGGGGAAGAGAAATAGATCTAAGATTAGGAACTACCACGTCATCCAACAGTATCTGGTGATGACCAGGGACAAAAACAGAGTGACTATGAGTACATAAACTGAATCCCAAACACGTGTGAGTTGCGTTGAGCTAAACGAAAGAGCAGTGAAACAGAAATAAGTAAAACCGGTGGAAATAGTTACAGCATTTTCGTATCCTTCCTTTGTTTGAAGATTCTATGATGTTTCGGTATTTCGACATCAGCGGCTTTAAGAATTAGAAAATCTCGATTGTCTACTTATTCTCAACTACATAAATTTTATTTCTCGTTAGCTTCACATGGTCGGGTATCACATAACAACATTTTTCCTATAAGTAAGTAGTAAATATATAAATGCATGCAATATATTGTATAAACATTACATGTGCACGCCCATTGCTGCTTCAGCAATTATAAACTTATGACAAGTCACTGGATACGTCGCAAGAACTTTCGAAGTTCATCTAACTCGAAGTGGCTCTGAACTAAAATTGCTTGTATTATGGAACCACACCGTTATGTTGTAGTAGTTTGTAACAATTAAGGGTGACATGGAACTATATATGTTGTTGCAGCTGCAATACTTTGAAAAATACCTACCTGAAACTAAAACTCGGCTAATATTTTTGCTAGCGTTAATATAGGCAAATAGCTGCGAGGAGTCGTAATGCCTAGCATTATATGTAAATGAAAACATCAAAGAAATGTATATATTCGAACTACTACGGTTTTTTTGCCTGTATTTAATTTATTATTGAATCAACAAAAGGAAATGAATTACAACGCAATTATACCCATAAGAAAGATGTATTTATGAAGAACACTACTTACTGTTTAATCTAGTTGACCTAAACTTGTTGTACCATTAAAGAGAACTAATTTGAAAGGTAGAATCATGGGAATCTTTCGGAAAGAGTGTTGTTATTGACAAACTCAACTTTGATATTAAGGACTACATCATATAGACGCCCATCGCAATTGCAGTGTTTGTTAGGCGAAACTTACATCACTTGAACAAACTTATACCTGATACTGGTACTGACACAAGTTAACAATTTTAGTTACTTGTGCGCATCGCTTTATATATATATATATATACATAGTCTTTCATGAATTGTTCCCAGCCGATCTTAACTAATAGATACATCATCTTTGACGTATACCTCATCGAACTTCGATGCAGCAATTCGATACGGCGAGGCTACAAATTAATACGTAGCTGGATAGTATATCGGGGAAACTTCAAACGTAAATTATTGCACCGCCTTCCGATTATACGTTCCCTGTGTAGGCCACACGACTTCCTGTGGAGTGAGTGATAAAAGTTAAAGTGAAACTTGGTCTATATTCGGATTTCAGCGGCAACCGCAGATACGTTGTTCTTAAATTTCATAGAGCTGTTACAAAAAAGATCAGAAAAAGTATGCAGTGCTTTCTTTCAGTTGCATGTGTTGCTGATGTAATGCAAGAAGTATTTAGGATATTGCATTTGCATCAGTAGAATGACTTGCAATTGTGGTCTATATACAATCTCTTCTTAGGATGTGTTGTTTCATTTATATTATAGAGCAAAAGAATATATATGAGGGAGCTGTATGAACCACAAGTAGTGTTATAGATTATATCAAAAAAAGAAATCTTTTTATAGCGACTTTTCTTGATTTTCTCGAAATATTTACATAAAGGCTGTACAAATTTAACCTTCCGATTTAAATTTGCCGCCATTTGTATCTAACATCATTAAATGTTGTAGTATTGTGACAGACATGAAGTAAAAACTTTGCGATTAGTTGTGACCTGGTTATCATGAAACGATTTTCTTTTGAAGAACGCGCATTTATTGCAAAAACCTATCACCGAAATAGGGAATGTTTTGCTGAAACTGCTAGGAAATTTGGCACGCATTTGGGAAGAAATTTTATACCTTCTGTTATTGAGAATTCTATGAGAAATCATAAAATTCATCATCATGTATCATGATGTAAAAATGCACATAGTGTTACATTTAAGAAAATTGAGTTCAAGGCAGTTAAACACCATGAGGTTTGACACCATGTTGCAACCAGACTGTAAATTTTTCAGGGATAATTAGGATGTGATTCGAAAGCCTGAGAATTATACTTTCAAATGATAAGCAACTTGAAACATTTTTTTAACTGAAATGTTACCAAAACAATTTTCTAAATAAGTTTGAAGATATCTCAAAATTGGCTACATTTTGGTATAGCGAAACCTTAACATTTTCTACTTAGAAAAACGTTTAAAATCAGAATTTGCAATTAAACTTATAACATTCCATTTAAAATAAGAAAGTTAATGGCGACTTCCGGTCAACCGTAAGTGGTGCAAATGTGAAAATACTTTACTCTGAAAGATCACATTGACCTATGGCAGTGTACTTATTTTCAGAATTCTTGTATATTTTCTTCCCCAAAATATTTTAATAGGCGACTCAACTTGGATGACGCTCTATTTATAATCGTCGTGCCCCGTCAGAACAAAATATTGCTACGATAAGGCCTAGTGTCGCTGAAAACTCGAAAATGTCAACTCCTAGAAGTTTACAGCAAGTGAATATTATCCACTACATACCGAAAATATTGTAATTAAGTTCTCGTACCCTTATAATAAATACAACCACAAGACTTTCGTATAAAATCAACCAAAAAAAAAAATGAAAAACACTTGTTTTCGAAGCCACAACATTGTCACCGACCTAGTTTGCATGTTAAAGGCATTTAATACCCAAACCAAGTTCACATGTACTCAATTTTATCTATTTCTGAAATAGCAGTAACGCTTGAACTCTACTTTACTGAACTATACTTTGACAAAGTGGTCGCTCATCAAAGAAGGTTTTTCAAAGGAAAATTCTCCGCGTTCTCATTGGCCAGTCTGCTAGTTTGAAGTACTCTTCAGAGAAGCAAACCTTTGTATATGGCATGCATATAAACGTTTATCGACACATCCGGAACATGCCACCAATTCAGTTTTTAGTTATGCATCTAGTATTGATTCTATGATGATACAACAACCGGGTATAACGCACAAATATATTATTCTTATGGTTTCATCAAATTTTTTGCCTTCTCTGTCTTGCTTCATGACGTATCTATATATAAAGAAAAAACATTTTTCCGGCGAAATTAAAATAATGTATTATACCTGCCGTCTTACGTGATCCCGCTTATCGTTTATTTTCCACTTTGTTACGACACAACTCAAAAGACATCAAAGAGAAGGGGAAAATGAAAAAAACCCACTTATGTCCCAAAACACGTTCACCATATATTTTAAATAAAATATTAATAAAAACGAAAATGAACCAGGCGAACAAAGACCAGCGTCGTACGTAGATGAAGATATATCTTATTCGGAGGGTACCAGTCAGCCTTTCCCCTCATACCCTACCTTGTACCTTCTTCCTGTTCGGAGAATGCAGTGAAGAGCGACCACTGAAAGGAAGAATGAAATTCCCATATTCGCCGATGGCGGATATTCGTAATCGTCGTTATCTCGGGCATATATCACGATGGATGATCTATGGAATTTTAATACTCCCATCCCGTTAGCATCCCCTCGTCATTTGTGACGTCCTGTTCTACAGGAGAGATGAAGATGTGTTAGATTTAGTATTGAATTTTTGAGGCAACTTAAGGATTCTACAAAATTATGTATAAAATAATAGGATAGAGTGGCTTAAAATAGTAAAAATAAAAATACCCTTACGAAACTATCAAAAATTTTCAAAGACTATAATTTACGTATCGCGTACAAAACCAAAAATTCTTTAAATAACCTTTTTAGGAAATGCCAAAGATAAAATTGAGGTACATCAGAAATCGGGAATTTATGAAATAGATTGTAAAGAATGTAATGTAAAATATATTGGGCAAACAAGGCGACCGATTTTAACACGTTTTAAAGAGCACATTGCTCATTTTATAGGTGGTAGACCAAAAAAAGGCTAGTGTTGCCCAGCATATTACAGAAACAGGTCACGGCATGTCGACGAACGATCTTAGGTTAGCGAAAGAAGTCCTTAATCTTAGAGAATTCCCAACTAGCACAATGTCTGGGAACGTAATTACGACTATTAAAATGACTTTCAAGTATCTCGCGACATAACATGGGAACGTAAAAAGAACGTTCCTATTACCATATTACTATTAAAATGGGGAATAATTTCGTGATAATGTTAACGGATCTGCCTCGGTATATGGCTACAGTCGCTGAAACGTGGCAGGGTAGTTCCTGCGACCAGCATATAGTTCATATATGTCTGACGCATATATTTCTTTCATGTTATCTTCTTTGATTTTATTTCAAGTTATTATTATTGTATATGTACCATAAAGCCACTGTGTACAAAACACTAAGTTATTTATGGGTGTAAAATCTAAACGAAAGCCCGTTCACTGCAAAACTTGGATACTATACTTCCAAATTTTTTATGTACCCTTATAATTTTAATTTTTCCCTAATTTTTTTTTTCGAAAAAAATTTTTTTGTTTATATAAACATATAATTTTTAAGTCAACATAAATTCAAATTTCTAATATGAAATAAATTATTAGACAAGTATTTTTTAAATTGTTGATAAAAATATCATTGCATAAGCTTGTTTATCGCATAAGAATTTTTAATTTTTTTATATAAATTTTATTTTCTCGATAAAAATGGATTCCCTCAAAAATATTTACTTTAAAATAACTTAAACTGAGAAATTCAACTTGAAAGTAACTAAAACCAGACGGAGTGGATTGTTACTGTTCAGTGAGCGTGACGAAGTACGCTTCATGAACCGGAACGATTTAGTTGTATATGTATACCTTATGTCTATAGACATAGAGTATAAGCCGGAAAATAGTGTTATTCAAGTGGTGCATATCTCCCAGAGTGCTACGTCTAGCATTATTTTCCTTTGTATATTCTGCTGATGCTGGCAACTTAGCTGTCGAACTACGTATCTAGAGTTCTTCATTCATGAAGGTGGTAAGGGTATTTTTATGTTTACTACGAAATTGCGGAGTAAAATTCGTACAGAATCAACGAACGAAAATGTTAAGGAATGTGAGTAACTTTGCTAGTTTGCTACATTTACTTTGCTACCAATTGTAAGAAATTATTCATTTAAATATTAAACAGTAGAATTCTCTTTAATATGATCATTACTAGCCGGGGGCACACAACTGAGTGATGAGTCCCGAACAACTGCAGATACCACAGCACGTACGATTTGGCAACGTTCTAGTAGTAACACATTAAAACCCGCATTCAAAATAGGATACTTCCATATCTGTATATAATTGAGTGATTAGGATTTCCGGACTTAATCTATGGATAGAACCAGCACTTCGTACACCTGCATCCCAGACGGTAATAAATGTGCACACAAGGTGTTCGCACGGTTGCGACATTATCTAGGAACACACACACATCCATCTCAGCGTGCATGCATATTCTCAAATTGCATTCGCAAATTCACAATGGATGATGAATGGTCGTGACGAAGGTTTTCAGATTAACGTGGCTAAAGTACCGGAATGTATTATTATCATGTTGACACTTATAGTTTGACAGTAGTTGTAGAACCACCCCACGACTCTCCTATGACCAACACCGTTGGAAAACATAATGGAGAGTTTGTGTTTTGTGCGTGGGGATGACAAATGTACACAACAACAAATCGACTATGTTTGAACCTATTCGCTCACTGAACGTCATTATTTATGGATCTTATCGGATGTTCAGGTCAGGGGCGAATTACTAGCATGATTGCTGTTTCCCAAAATAATGATTTCATCACGGTTGCAAAGAAATCATCTACCATCGGGCCTCAAATTCAACTTTAAGCACTCCTTATATATTATCTGTAACGAATCTCACATTTGCATGACGATATGCATTCACAACAATCCACACTCTTCATATGCTACGTGTTTACGTGCCTAAAAGAAGTTTGTCAGTTCCAAAAAAAAATCGTAAATCGCGAGTTTTCATTTCGCTACACGAAAAAAGTTTTACTGCAATTTAGCAATTTATTTGCCGTTGCCTGTTCTCGTGACTCATGTTCACGTATGCACATCCACAAATCTATATGCATGTGTATGTATGTATGTACCAACAACATGCAAATGTAGCGTTTACCAATTACTTTCTCTTCATGTGCGAACAAAAGCTTTTGCCGTCGAAATTACAAAACCGACGAAACAGTCCACTTACGCTATTCACGTACTAATTTCGGCGAATGTAAACACGAAAACGCAAACTCTCCACCGCCGGCCCTTACGAATTATGCGTGCACCTGCATCGCATTACATCGCGTATAGTATGCAGGTTATACATACGTCCTAGATTTTGTTCACACGAAATATAAACTACTTTAGTAGACAAACTAACATACGGTAACTACATACCGAGTGAATGCACCCGTGTTGCACATAGGACGCCTAAGGTGTTGGACAAAAAATGTATTTCTCCGAAGTATCTAAAGTCCATTCACATTAAGAACACAATAGATAGAGTTACAATCGGCGTCCGTATAACGCTGTCCAAATTATCTCAATTAAATAATGGCGGGTAATTTGAAAGTAAAATGTCAGATTTATTATAACCTTTGCCAATTTCTTTGAAAGTAACATTAAATTCTAATGACAAATATTTTAGTAAGATGTTTAAGAAAAATATACGTTTACTTCATTTTATTTAACCCAGCAAAAAGAAAAATGGAAATGTATTCAAACATACTTCGAAATAAAATAGACTTCTATGAGACACTTTAATAGTTCTTTTTTAATGTAGCTACAATTATCACAATTATAGAACAAAGTACAAATTACTTCAAATATCATTTTTTATGTTTATAATGCGGAAGCATCACCTAGAGGGTATTTTCATTTTTGCACTTACGGTATATGGTTAACTATATCTACCAAGTTTGACGAAATTCGGCTGTCTAGAACTGCCCGAAAAATTTAAAGATAAGCGCCAATCCAGGAAACTTGAAGGAACACGTATTAAGCGACAATCGAGGAATTTTGGAGAAGCGTAAAGACTGAGAGAGATATATAGCGGTAATAATATATTCTTACATCATATCTTCGACGTTGTTATCCATCAAATTCATCTTGCTTTCTTCGGCAACGGTGTATTTGAAGCAATTTGTCCATGCTTCAGCAGTTACGAGTTGGAGTCCTTCAATTAATAAATCTCTTACCTCTGGTAATTGAAAAGTTTTGTTATTTGCAGCTGCATATTCCTTCACTTGAGCCCATACAAGTTCTATCGGATTTAAATTGGAATGGTAACAAGCCAGGTAATTAAAATATCCTTTTTCCATGCAGTCGTTGGCATTTTTCTGCCTTGATGAAATGGTATGGTGCATTATCCATTACCATTACATAATTTCGTTCTAAAAAGGGTAGAGCATATCTCATCTATTCTGTAAGTACTTCACCATCAATTTCCTCGTGGTAATCGGAGGTTTTTCTTCTATTGAAAGTATAGCAACCCATTTTCGACAAAACCATTATCACTCCCTATACGTAGTATTATAATTCTACTTCAATTTCTGCAGTATGCTAAACAAATAATATAACGAGAAACACAAGAAACAACCACATACACAGCCAAAAGCAGCCGAAGAAATTTGACACTGACATTACAAAAATGTAGCGAGACCAGTAATATTTCATTTTATCCAACATATGCACAGACAGTGCTTTTCGTCGTGTGTAATTTTGTCTTACGTATTAGCCAATAGCAAACGTCCAAAATATAAGCCTATCTTGCCCAACGCTATTTTCTTAAAGTGAATGATGTATATGTACCTATGTATCTGTATCTGTATGTATGCATCTGGCAAGAATTCACTCTGTATGTATACAATTCAACGCTAGCCATCGTTCGCTATGTTTAAAACCGCAACGTTTTGTATTACCATCTGTAGATCAGATTCTATATACACACACATCAGGAAATGAAGTAACTATGCCGGATTACTTACCGCCTGCGGCCAAATACACAAATATACAAATCGTTCTTTGGCGATAAATAGTTAATTGGAGTTCGGAAATAATCCGGATACCAGAGCCGGACTGTGATCTATGTAAATATAATTTCGAAAGAGCATTAATAATGGGTATGCTATAAAAGATACACTGATCTTATTATAAAGTTGAGTTTCATACGATATACATATGTAGATAATTATGTTAACTAATATTATTTATAAATATGCATATACTAAAGTTAGTGAGAGTCTGTCCATTTTATTTTTGTGCCATCATAACTTAAATCCGGATTTCACTTATTAACTTATGTGCTTGGTCGAACAATGGCAGTTTTCTGGAACTACCTACACATCAGAAGGAATACGCACCTCGCTCGACATACGTTCATCCCTATTCAAGACCAAATCATTATTAAGAACCGCGTCATAACTACGCTCCTGACACGCAGAGCAAAATTCGCTTCTTTACTGACAACCAGTTCCATATTATTACCCGAAACAAATTTCGCGTTGAAATTTTCTGTTTACCATATTCCAGGGAGTTCACCACGCAATCTTATGGTAGTAATCATAAAACTGTAAGTTAGAATTCTCTAGTATTGATATTGATTGCATTTTCCAACAGAGGTTTATTTGCTGTAACTATTGTTAGTATTTCATAATTTAACATTGAAGGGTGATATCGAAGATTTTTTGAAAATGATATCACTTTTTTTTATTGCCGTAGTAGATGGTTTATTCAGCTGCATGTTATTGTATAGTAAGTACATTATCCGTTACCATGAAAGGATTTATTGGTAACTTTGGTATTAAGACATCTTGAAAGCCATTTATCAATATTTTCGTGAACTCATGAAATCGTATTTGACAAACTGATTTAATTAGGTATTTTTCAATGGTTTTCAATCTTTTCAGTCTTGTGCTACGTCAGGTGGTCCTCAAGGTTCATGTTTGGGGCCACTTTTGTTTATGGTAGATATAATTGCTTTATTAGAGATCTTAGATGGCATTGAGATAACGTTAAAATTCACTCAGTTGTTGCCAGCCAGGAAGATATACGGTTGCTCAAATCAAATATTGGTATAGTGCGCGTTGGTGTATGCATATGTGTACGTGCATAAAACTGAATAAATTTTAATTACAATTGTTCACTTTACACGTTCCATTTATTACACTTAAAGCGATACATCATAAAAATGATGTCATCTACAGTTTTTTTACTCCGACCCATGCCCTTCAATTACGTAAGCACCGAAAGGAAAACTTTAATTAGATTGATTAACTGGTATAATGCACGCGAGGACCCCGACACTACATTACTTAAAGCTGCGCTCAATTTATTAACATAATACAGAATTCATTCATTCCAGTGCATAAGCAAGATAAGCATATACATATAAGGCGTGACAATTTAATTCCTGAAATAGACCTTTAAAAAATATAGATGGGGACACTGTCCCATTCAAAGTATTCCTCTTGTGCATCTATACCTAAACGACGTTCCAGTTCCTGAAAGCGGACCTGGAACTCATTTTCCCGGAATATACTTGAGCATCTGTTCGATATTCTGTTGAATGTAGGTTAGGTATAGGATACGGTGGCTTAAAATAAATTTAAGTAAAAAATACCTCTTACCACCTTGTTGAGTAAAGAACTCTGAATACGCATTTCGGCAACTAAGTTGCCATCCTCAGCAGAAAACCACCAAATATAATGTCAAGCGTAGCACTCCGAGAACAATCCTGCTCTTAGAACGCCACTATGATCGAAAAAAGAGGTATGGTCTTAAACTATGAACACCACATGCGTGACTTTTTAGGGGAGGTGAACCTGGGTGTTTTCATCTTCTCACGCTTTGTTTCTGGGTAGTACTGCAAGCACAAAGTTTCACTTCTCATAATTACTCTTGGAAGCAGATATATATTTGAAGAAAGATCAGTGACAAAATCAAACCGACGCTGGGCATATACTTTGCAGAAATCTTTCCCATACCCAATACCTTAGTTAAAACTACCCGAAGTGTTTCTCCATTAATCTGCAATTCCTCAACCACCAATCAATCAATCTCACATCAGACCGTATTACTCCTCACAATTGATATAAATGTCCGTCGTTGTTTTTGGCTATTCGCTTGTAGAGTCATGCGTCACATCTTTTCGCCTATATTTGAACGTCTTATCACACTCGACCGTTTTCACAACATCTTCATAATGTACCACTTGCAATAGTCGTAATCTTTCGGTAGCACACAGTAGCGACATTCGCACAAAATTTGATATTAATACGTTGCTCTAAATTTTGTTCACCCATTTCTACTTCAAAGTGTACACGTGCATCAATTACCTTCTCAACAGCTAACTAATAACTAAATTTATCACCTTTGAAATTTACGCTCGTGTTAGTTCAAACAATTCGATTAAAATAGGTTGCGGACGACACCAGACGGCCATTCCTGGAATTAAATTGTCTGACCTCGTACATGTATACAGACAGATATTATACTCCTTAATTTACAGTAACGAAATTCTCCAAATAATGAACACAAAACAAAAATCGTACCTTGACATATTAATACAAAGTGATATCAATTTTGTAAGACATTTTCTACACACTCACATAAACATAACGCAATAATATCAAATGCCGTTTTGGTGAAAGTCGCGAAAAAATAGGGCAGCGATTAATCTACCAACGATCGTTGCAATTTATCTGATTGTTACACGCAATAAGTTACAATAAAAAACAATTTATTCTATTATTTCCATCGATACATACAGGGTAGAACCATGATTTAAGTGGTCGACTATAAGAAGGCTGGGTTAATAATAAGCGCACTTCCACTAGTGGCGTTTACCGGTCGCGACCACTTAGTGACTAGATGCCACCACTTCAGCGACTGTTAGTGTTATTATAAATTTGTGAAGGAGATTGCTATCATAATTGAATAGTGTAGTAGTCCATTATTAACTCTTTCACTGCTCAAAATGAATACAAACCAGTACTGAAAATATTTTGGTACAGTGAGAGAGTTACACATATCTAACAGGCCCAAGCTCATGCCCTCCCATAATTCGTACTTTTGCACCTATGTTTTTCAACTAACAGAGTTCTATGTCCATTCCGTGCTATTCCACGTAATTCCCATATCCAGGTCGATTCCATACAATCTGTATAGAGAGTAAATTGAAATGTCATTGTTTGCCTGTTTTATTATTGGGCAATTCTATCTGTGCGCGAAATTATTATTTCTATTACCTACTTTTTTGTTTTCCTCATTCGAATAGATTCCAAATTACATGAATTAAAATTAACTATACTCAGAACTATTGCAAACTAGGATGCTATTACATTTTAATAGTAGCAGTTGTGTACGTCGGAAGAAGAAACACATTAGAGGCTTGCACCCTACCCCTGACAAAATCCCAAAGCAAATTAATTTAGCGTGAAGCGAAACCGTTCGGCGGATTAGAGCACCCGTGGCGCGTTTGATCTCCACATAGTGGGGGGAGGGGAGGCTAGGAGAGGGCTTTTCGCCTCTACAATCTTTGAAATTAACGCGTTTGCTTTAATGCCTAACGTGATTCGCGGAAAATAAGATTAATTAGAGGCGATTAAGCTTACACGGCGAGATAGTAATTGGCGTTCATTATCATTTCGTGGCACGCGCTTAGATAAAATAAATAAATACTGTGTTAATCGTTTATCACAATTTACACATATCCATTGGGGAGGAGCAATGCCATAATCACTGTGTAATAGAATTCGCAGAGGACGTGTTATATGTAAATTTATTATCAAGCAAGTAGCAGTAGGAACGATCAATATCGTTACTCTCAATTACGTACGTATGCAGTAACATACTAAACTTCCAGAAATAATGTAATTTGTAAATATTATCTTGCGTTGAAAATAAAGAAAGACTTCATTGACCAATTACCAGTTAATAAAATAATATTAGGGAACTTAAGAGGTATCATTTGATGCAAACAGATAAAACAAATGTACAAATGTAGTAACAAATGTTACTAAGGTACATTTGTGAATTGCAGACAGACTACTCTATTTATAGAAATCCAACATACACTAAGTGAAAGCGTGAACTGTTAGCTGCTTTTCAACATAATCGCCGCCCATGTTAAGGCACTTTTCCCAGCGAGATGCAAGCTGCTGTAAACCCTCTTCCTAAATGGTGCGATCCAAAATTGTAAAATACTGCCGTACTTCCTCTTGAACTTCGTCGTCGTCTTCAAACCTTTTACCTGACAAATGAGCTGTCAACGGCCCAAACAAATGAAAATCAGAAGAAGCCAGGTCTGGACTATGGGGCGGATCGACAATAACTTCCCAATTGTGTTTCTGAAGCCAGGCCTTCGTCTGATTTGAGGTGTGCGGTCATGCATTGTCATGCAACAATCTGATTCCTTTCGTCAACCTTTTCCTTCCTTTCTGCCGAATGGCTTTGTGTATTTTTTCGAGAATTTGACAATAAATATCGCTGTTGATTGTCAAACCTAATTTCGTTAAAGATTTCATAAGATCTGTTTGACCACCGCCAGGTAAATATGCGCACTCTCTGCCACCCTAGCACGCACTTACAAGGGGCGATCCCGAACCCGGAATTTAAAAAAAATTATAAAACTCTGGGAACATGCAGATCACATATGGATATGTACTACGCAATTTCTTTTTCTGCGGAAAAATACTCGAAGCGGGTGAAATGAATTTTTGGAAATGACTGAAACTTTCCCGTTCCGTCTATAAATTTATTACGCGATAATATCATATTATTAATGCCAAACAAGTTTATGTGTCGAGAAAATATATGTAAAAATGTTGATATATTGAACTTTTTTTTTTTTGCTTAATAAAACTCATTCAAACAATTTTTGTCGTAAAACTGCTTCTATACCTCTTACCGTTAACAATTTATGCGCATTGGCAGAATGTGAAATTTCCCATTTTCCAAAATTCATTTCACCCACTCAGACTGTCTTTCCGCAGAAAAATATTGCGTGCAAGATAAGATAATATGATACTTTCTTAGGGCACCACGAAAATTAACATCGCAATTAATGACTTGTGGGGTGAAAACTGTGTTTGCATGAACTGTGTTTAGAAGAAAACTAACAAAGAAAACAAATCAGTAATTTTAGACAAGGAAATTTTTTTAAAAGTAGAATGGCTTCCTTACTCAACGAGGTAAATAGATTTCATACTGTAACTACAGTGTACTCTCTATTAAGCGGACACCTTCGGTCGCCTCAAATTTGTCCGGTTGAAAAAGGTGTCCGCTTAAAAAAAATTGGCGTAAATTAACATATATACACATGCAGACATATATGTTACGTGTAAGTATACGTTTTTAGCTTCACTATTAGTTTTCTATGTAACCTACAAACATACACAGAAAAAAATAAAACACATAATACTGTAGGTACATATATACTTTGTTTATTTTATATTGAAGACATACACACATGCTAAGCATGCTAAAATATACTGCAGCTATGCTAAAATCAATACTTAGTTACTTAACAGATAATTAAGACTTAGGCTAAAGAAATCTAACATTGTTGTTTGATGTACATTTCTTATTTTCAAAACCATGCCTTCAAAGTGTTGTTTCAATTCAGATATCAACTCAAAATCTGTTGTATCATTATTCCTGGAAGTAAAAACTTTTATATTGTCTAAAATTGATAGTGCATCCTTATACGTTTTGATTGCACTCTCTTCATCATTATCAATCATTTCCTTATTAGAATCAGATTCCCTTGCGAAATTCCACCAATAATCATTACTTATTTCTACATTTACATCTTCATGGACTAAGTTATTATCATCACTTGTGTATGCATCAAAATCAATATCATTTGCTCCAGATTGGTGAAGCATTTTACACATTTCAGCAATAGTAGATAAGGGTAGCTCATCTTCGGGATCAAAATCTAGGTCAGTTTGAAAATCTTCGGAATACGTCAAACCAGCTTTACGAAAGTAGTTTTCAATTGTTACAGAAGTCATTTGATTCCAGGCTTTATCGATTTATCAATATTATACCCTTCAATTTTAAAGAAGTTTCGCTTCTGCTGAATGTTATCACCTGAATAAAACTTGTTCACTAGTTTTGCTTTATCTTTTATAATGTTCGCCGCTTGGGCTTTCCCTATTTTAAATCTTGTGGCTAAAGCGGAACACTTAGCTTTTCTTTGTTGTAGACTTCAATGACATTGTTTTTTTTTTTCTTGAATCGTAAGAATTCGTTTGTGATATTTTTGAGATATTTTGTGTTAATTGGAAATAGGTTTTATATATAATACCGCGCACTATTAGTGAAATAAATAATATACACATCTACACAATGTTACGCTGTCACAACTAAGCGATGACTACCGCTCATATGTTTGTAACCGTCTGTGTTGAAGCGAGGAGACAGATTTCCGGGAATTACCGATATTTTAGAACACATTTTAATATGTAAATCACACAATTTTTTTCGGTCTCCGATAATCTGTACGCTTATGAGGGGTGTCCGCTAAGAGAGAGTACTCTCTACTATGATTAGGTTATTGAATGCTGATATCAATGTATTGAAAGAGTGCAAACGCAATTTTACCTACAATTTATGTATTTAAAGTTACCTTTATAATTTAAATATCCATACATATGTTTTGGCATATTCTGTTGACTTTGAATGTTTTCATATAGACTTGTTTTGCTATCTTGTTTTTCATATTCAATTAGCATAGACTATTTAACAAGAGGAAATCTTTAAAGTGTCTTGTGACCATCATTACTAAACATTATCTAGGGTTGGTATCGCTAAATTCCTTTCTGATTTTGATTATATTTTGAAATCCTTTATTCTAAGTATAACAGACGAGTAGATCAATATTATGTCCTTCCAAATTGAATTTGCCTTCTAGCGTCCGTGAGTTTCGGCTCCTATTTCGTCGAGTTTTTCCACTAATCATTTTTTTTCTTTTTCAAAAAAAAACAGAGCACATAAATTATTCCAAACCCTTAGTAGTCCGAGACCAAATTAAATGGGGCCGGGGAGAGAAACAATTTCGGAATCAATTAAGTTTTTCAATGAAAAGTGGTCTTTTTAATTCTCGTCCACCTTCCTTTTTATTCCTGGTTCTTTGAGGCAGAGTTAACAGGGGCCGCCGGTACCTGCGGGAAAAATAAATTCCTCGCCGAAACACGGCCACTGCCTACCTAGGACGCGCTTCAGCCAATGATTCAGCCGGATAGAAATCTCGCGCGGTAGAGGAATCTCTCGAATGGTATAATTCTCATAGGAAGTATTCATAAACTCCGACGCCCTCCAGCGTTAGTTGTTTGACTCCAGTCGAAAGTAATTATTTTATTTTAAAGTGTGAGCGATATGAGATCCAGGAAGCTCTAGTAAAGGAACGCTAGAAATGTTTTATAAGACGAAAGAAAGAAATATTGTTACTAAAGTAATTAAAATTAAAAAATAAGTGATACAGAATGGCCAACTACTTTGGCTATAGAAAATCCGCTTGGGAAACATATTCAGAAAGCTTCAGTTAAGCAACACTAAAATGTTTCAAAATTCCAAAGAAAAAAGTAAATAAATAATAAATTATGAATAAAATATAAACAGCTTTTTAGATTAAAATATATAAATTAATCGAGGAAACGTTTGATATTATGCATTTACCAAAACTGAATTTAAAATTAGGAAAGTAGCGTCACTACCTCGAACCAATGAGAGATTAATAATGGCCACGACGTCATTATTAATCTATCATGGAGTCTAGAAACCGAAGCAAGTGGATAATGGAACTTATGAGTCGAAAGTCTAATACGAAATCAAATCATATTTATTTCAGTTAATGAATTTGCTAAAACTTTTAAAACAAAACTATTTTTATAGAAAATATTATAGCAGCCTAGTATTCTGCGCCAATTCTCGTGGTACTCGCCATTATTTATTTGATTTCACTTTTTATTGCGAAATTTTTTGTTTTGGTTTTATTTACACAGAACGACCGATATGTTCAAGCCAAGGTCTATTTTGTTAACGTAATTGTTTGTAGTAACTATTTGATTGACTATCCGAACTATATCAAGAAAAATCTAGTTTGTTCAATGAAACAAATTATTTACTAAAGACATTTATTAGAATCAAGCATTTATATTTGGTTGAATTAAAAATCTACATAAAATATTTTGTTCCTTATAGAGCAAAATATTGTCCGAACTTCAGAATTTTAAAACGGTTAATGCGATCATACACTTACTCGAGTTAAATAAATGTAATGTTTGTATGGACAAACTGCTTGATTGGGTCAAAAAGACAGACACACAGTCAGAAATATTTCCCACCAATCACAACGTGAATAGATACGCAAATGCTAAAAGGGTATAGCTGTATGGAAATCCTGTTTATGCTTGTCGACAAACTTTCTAGAACGAGTAATTACATAGATTTCCCTAAATTATATGTGAATAAAATATTATTGGTAGGTGGAGATGCAGGACGTAAATGAATTATTGACAAAAGTAGGGTTTCCAAACATTAATTCGTGTATTTTACTTCCCTAAACATATATTACACGATTTCTTTTATACAATAATATATTTTTGTATTAATGGAACGAGATTGATTTGGAATGTCGATAAGAAATACGAGGTGTGTAAATTAAGTAATGAGACTGACAACGTAGCGTTTGATATGGCAACACGGGACATAGAGGGGCGACAAGTGGACATTGTAATACGCGTTCAGTGCAAGTTTGAACTCGATCAAGTCATTTGATTGTCCGTTGTTCTTTCCGTGAATTCGGTTGTCGTAGAGCGGTCTACAAATGAAAGACATTAATTTCGAGCAACGGTGTGCTATTAGGTTTTGCTTCAGACTTGGGCAAGGTGCAACAAAAGTTTTGCAAAACATCAGCAGACCTGCGGAGACGGTGTTTTGTCAAAGCCCAAGTTTTTCGGTGGTTTAAGACATTTTCAGAAGGAAGAGGTCGAAGGGAGATGAGCCACGCAGCGGAAAGTTTAAATAGGCAGATACAGATTTTAATATTGGTTCTATTCATTATACAACATCCAACCAGTCACGCAGCGGGGGGCCTTCAACTGCAAGAACCGATGGCAATGTTGGCAAAATCCGCGATCCTGTGGGTTCAGATCGTCGGTTGACGGTTAGAATGATCGGGGAACAGTTGAATTTGTCTCACACCACCGTTCATCAAGTTTTGACCAATGAATTGGGAATGATAAAGATTGCTTGAAAATGGTCCCAAAAAACCTTTCGCAGAAACAAAAGGACGTCAGAAGAGAAAGGTGCCTTGAATTTTTGGAATCGATTGAAAATAATGAAAATTTCTTGGAACGTGTCATTACTGATGATGAGAGTTTTGGTGTTCGAGTATGACCCGGAAACAAAACGCCACATCATGGAATAGCCACACTTCAGGCTCTCCAAAACCCAAGCAAGCAAGAATGAGCAAATCAAAGATCAAAAGCATGCTGATTTGTTTCTTTGGTAGCCAGGGAATCGTTCACAAAGAGTTCGTGCCTCAAGGTCAGACAATTAATCAAAATTTTTACCGAGAAGTTCTCGAAAGACTCCGAAAAAGGGTCATGCGTGTGCGACCAAATATCAAGAACGATTCGATCCTGCATCATGACAATGCGCCTTGTCACACAGCAATTTCCATAAATGCCTTTTGCCAAGGAAAAGGATTTCTGTGACTCCTTAGCCTCCTTATTCATCTGACTTGAGTCCTTGTGACTTTTTCCTCCTCCCTAGATTGAAAATTCATCTGAAGGGACATCATTTTGGGACACTCGAAAACATTCAAACAGCTGCAACCGACCAGCTAAAGGCGATTCCAATATCCTATGAGGAATAGAAGAACCGTCTCCAACGGTGTGTGGCTTCCCAAGGGAGTTATTTTGAGGGAAACAACGTTCAATTGTAATTACGTTCAAATAAAAATATTTAAAAATATCAGTAATTTATACACGTCGTAGATGGTAATCACAATAGGTCAATACAACAAACTGATAAATTATTATCTAATAATATTTAATGCACTTACCTAAGGTATGTATTTAGGACGTGCATAACATTCTACCTGTTTCTTTTTTAAATAATCTCCCTGTATAACAAACCAGTATGTAATTTGAAGTGTTTCAAAAATATCCTTTAGAATATTTTTATGGTTCAATTAGAATTAAATTACACCAAAATTTACGAGTGTAATAAAACAAGTATAAACTTAATTGTAAATATAATAAATTCCTTAGATCATGGTATATCGATTCAATCTTTTTTTGTCGACAATAAACGCCCTCTGGTTTTTATAGATTTCGAAATTTTCGCTTAATGTTTGCTGTAGATCTTAGTGTGGGTGTTTATGGATTAATTAAAATAAAATTTGTAATGATATTTACGACATAAATACACGGAGAAATAAACAAATATTTGGGCAACTAGCGTGCATAGACAGTTCAAGTTGTCACACATGCTCCTCCTGCATCCGGACATATTCAAGTAACTATTATTGAAAAAATATACATAAATTGTGGGTCAACAACCTTTTATCGTATATAATGAAAGAAGTGATTGGAAAGAAATGGAATGAACACGGGCTTGCTTGCGTTCTCCTTTGATAATTAAGGTTAATGCGTTTCTGATATCTCATTTTGAATTATTCTTTGTATTGTAATATTAACACAGCCTTTGCTTGATTGTTTTTAAATAATATAATTAGATGTTTTAGTTACACAAGAATAAATTAAAATAGCTATTATTATCTAATGATTTTTTTATCGGATTTATTAGTACAGTAATATCTTCCAGAAACCCATATAAGATTTAAGAAACTTTAATGATAAATGCAATCGTAGGAGCTAATTAAATAAACTAAATTTTGATGCAGGAGAAATGGAAAAGTTCTTTATTAATTAATTCGAGACGACACGTGTTTCGGGAATACGTTGATTCCCATAATCATGTCGTGTAACCGAATGCAGCTATGGGAATCCACGTACTCCCGAAACAGGTGTCCCAAATTAATTAATACTTTGTGCGGGAAGAGTAATCCGAACAGTATGTATATTGTGCTGCCCCACAGTCCTTGCACGAAAGCACTATAAAATATATAATTAATATGAGCCCATGATGTATGAGAAGGACTAATCGCGTATATCAACATATGACGATAACAATAGCGGACGATATAAGCGATAAAGTGATTCGATTTTTTATCGACGACTGATGATCTGGTGTCTATCGCCAGTCTGTCGTAACGACCGAAATTAATATAAATGACGCCTGTTTGGAAATGCTGTCTGCCGACGATCTGTAACAATTTACATCTCGATTGCGTAATCTGCGCGATTGGGATTGGATCTGTTTTTTATTCAAGAGATGTCAGGGAGGTAAAATATTTGCGTTTCTTATTCTAGTCGTGCTATAGCGAGTAACAGAAACATAACAACAACTAACTTGTAACTAACGTACCAATTCGTCGGTCTGCACGAGCCTCCAACTCGACTCGTGTAATACCCGCTTATTTACAAGTTTTATTCTTGAAGAGCGACAAATTATCCCAAATCATCAACTTGGGCCCGCGTCAGATTATGCCACAATCGAACAACTGTCACCAATAAAACCACGCATAACTTTGAGGAGAGAAAATATTGTTCACCTGTCTTTCTTGACATTGGACAGCCTTTTGACAAAATCTCACCGACCTATAAAATCAGAGAACTCCTACCCCTAAATTACTTCCTTGACCTTGAGCCCTACCTGCAAGATTTTTATTACAATATGTTCTGAAGAATCTGGAGTACTGCAGGAAAGCGTTTTAGGGCCCCTACTATACACATTGTCTACTCCCGACCTCCCAATTTATGATGAAGCCCTTACTGCTACTTTTGCTGATGACACGGCAGTGCCAGAACACAAACTACATTACAACAACTACAGCACATCCTTAATGAAGTACAAGTTTGGTTAACGAAATGGAGAATCGATGTAAATGAAGTCAATTAAATGATGAAGAAATCCATGGAAGGACGATGCTGTCCACGTGATTTTTATCTATGCGATTTTGTGGAAGACTTTATAAGCAACAGTTGCGAAATGCGAGAACTGCAGACCGAAATTAGACGCACTTTAAATAAAAAAATTACAGCAGTATCCTCAAAGCGACAAGAAGTATTATGAGGAGATCTCAAAAATATCTTAAAAACGGCCAAACTTTTGAACATTTACTAGGACAGATAAATAAACATATTTTTTTATTTTCTATTCCTTGTACACTTTTATATAAACCAAGCTTGTTAAATTATCTCATCAATTTTTAGTAGTTTAAGTTTCTTATTGTTTGTTATTTATTTAACATTCCTTTCGTCACGTTATATAAGATCGCATTCGATAAATTCATAGCGGAGTGGGAAATTTTACACCATAGCCTCTTGCATATAATCTTCCAATTATTTGTGAAAATATTAACCGAAGGAGGAAGATAGATAATAGTTCTCTTTACTTCTAATATCTACACATACGTATATCCAACAGAGGCACAAAGACGCAGCGCGCCGGTTTGAAATAACACACTTTTACAATTCCAATATTTGCTGAAACAATACACAGAGATAATAATTCTAGGTTTCACGATTATAAACCGCCCACGTATTTAAAATACAGAGGGACGTAATGGTGTTGTGTAACATTTAGAATAATCGTATGCGTATCTCAACGGTCTTTAATTATTATTTCAGCGTTTCATTCTTATGTACGTGGTTATCCTATTTGCATATATACTGTAATAAAATGGTGTAAAATAGTTAAAATATGACAGTTAAAAATTGTAATGTTAGAATTAAGAAGGGTGAAAAGATGCAACCCTCTTGTTGAAGGTGAAGGATGAAGGCCATAATCCTCATAAACATGTATCCATGCTAGTTCCAGACTTGGATGGATTATTCATTCAGTAAATCTTGACTTCGTCCGGTGATTGACAGCTGCTGGAGTTATCCGAACTAAAAAGTATTTAAAAAAGAGAAAAGTTATTAATATATACAGGAAAATTCGGGAAATTAGACTATGAATATGAAATTTAAAATCAAAATTAAAATAAATAATTAAATATTTAAACAGAATATATTTTCATCAGGGTGGTAATACAAAAACAAAATTATGGCGTCGCTTTGACGAGGCTATAAATAAGGAAAAAAGAAAGAATTGAAGGGGAGTTAGAATCTAAACGTGTAGCTGTAATCACGTCAAATTCGGCAAGGAAAATAAATTAACAAAATGGCCGTAGTCAGCCATGCATATAGTTTGTAAAGAAAACACACCAAAGGATCATGTGTGATAGATTCTGAGTACAAAATCTCATCTCATACGTCAACAATGTTAATGGTTAAATAAAATTATCATACTGAGTCCTCCTGTTCACCATTTTTCCTGGTGCGTGTCAATTGACGGTGAATACCAATCCATACAGTTGTCCTGGAACGCTGCATGAATCATTTCCAAGCCGGATCCATTTCAGATTCCGCTTTCGTATAACCTACAAGGAAAACATATAACGCAGGTATTGCTAGTATTTAAGTATCGAGAAATAACTACTTACCTGTTGATTAAGAATATAAAAGTAGTAAGAGGTCATTTAACACGTATTAACATAACGTTCTATGTGTCCTTATTTTGTGGAAACGTTTGTCAGGAGGAACAATGTTTTGATAGTGTTGGGAAAGATACATGTGTCAAAATATGGGAGCATGTTCATTTAAAAAGAAAGATAGGATTGGCAACTTAGTTCCCATTTAGTATCATGAATGATATAGTTGATAGGGCTTAGTAGTTAATTTATATTTGTAATCTCATTTGTTATTTTGCGTGTTTAATTATTGATTTGTTTAATAATACTTGTTTAATATATATAGTCCATGATTTTCATTTGAATATAACAAATAAGTTCATAACTAATGCAGCCGCAACCTGGATCGAGACATAGCGGTCTAGAAATACTTCCTGAGAAGTAGCAAGCTGTAGGTAAAAGTTTTTGTAGTATCAAACATTGAAGAATGTTTAAATACAATTATTTTCAGTAATGCGTATATAACATCTTTCACATATAACAATCATTTTAAGTGGGACGTTTGAACATTGATAACCTTTGTTTAAAGGGTAAAATTAATTTCACATAATCAATTTTGCTGGAGTTTTCAAAATTTAATTATACTTTCAAATGTGCGTGGAAATGCGGAGTGTTGCATAACATCATCACTACGCTTCATTATTGTTTAAAGGTTATTCTTAAAAAGAGGTAGATATTTTTACCGGGTAGGGAGCTTGTTAACCCCTCCCGCGAGGTAGTAAACAGGTGGCAGAGGTGAATTCACACCTGATTTAACTTGCAAATCATTTTATCGTCCGAAATCAGTGTGAAAAGGAAAATAATCTACTCTTTGTGCAATAACGGAATGCAATTTAAACGCCAATATATTAGTCCCTACTACTCCATTAACTGGGCTTTTTTTAATGATTTTGTTGGCAATATTAAATAAAGTTCACTGTTTACTCTGGTTCTAAATAATTACAGTATGCAAAGCGATTCGTAAGCCAAACCAAATATGTTCTGCCATCAGCGGTTTAAATTAGCTATATTTTAATATATGCTGAACTATTAATTACTTTAAATATAGTTGCATATGGAGAATGGATTCTAATTATAACCAAACATATACGTACGCATGTAAGCCTCATGTAAATCTAAAAATAAAAAGTAATATCTCAACCTGCATTATTTATATATTGTAGAAGCCTTCCACGGCCGAATAGACCTTCTAAAGTTCAGGTGTAACTTTACAGTTGTTTTTGACGTTGTGCCTTGTGTGAAAGAAAATATTATCCTGTATTGTCGCAAAAGTTCTTGGCAAATAAAAATTAAGATAGTATAAAGAAATGTTCTTTGCAAACTAGCACGAATTAAGCAAGGGCGTTCCTAAGATACGTGCCCCCGTGTGCTAATTTACTTTACCCCCCTTCTTCCTACCCTTCTCTCCCCATACCATCACTTTTTTTATTTATTTAAAGCAATCACAAACTAACTAAAGTTGTCGTCCTATTAATAAGAATATAAAACAAATGCTGATTTATTACGCATTTTATTCAGATACATACATAGTAATTATTATTGTAAATGTTATTCATGAGCAGCTAGGTATACTATTATGTATGATAGATTTGTGTAATTATAAACTATACCTGACGAAAGTTTATACAAACTAAATGCTTCTAGAGTAACTGGTAAAGTTAAAAGAATTCATATGGCAATTAGTAAAAATTTAGAAATTTGGAAATATGTAAGTTAGGTCGTTTGAAAATAAATAGTGACCAATATTACGAGCCTTAATATCAGCGGGATCTGTAGGGTGCAATATTTTCAATTTCATCATTCAAATCTTTGGTTGAAATATCAGTGTGTTCTTTTATGGGATCATATAAGAATTTTTCAATAACATTGTGGATCAATATTAGTGGTGTTCTGGGTGGTGCATATCTCCCAAAGTGCTAGGTCAGACATTATTTTCACTTATAGTTTTCTGCTGAGGTTGGCAACTTAGTTACCAAAATACATATTCAGAGTTCTTTACTCATCAAGGTGGTAAGGGTATTTTTTATTTTTATTTCAAGCCACCGTATCCTATTATTTTATATCGCATTCATTATTAGTTCGTAAAGTTGCATCGAAAAAAATCTTTAATATTTGTAACAATATGAACTATCCCGATTGACCCCCAATTCATCACTCCATTTGACGGTACCACTAAACATGCTCATATAATACCGACACGAACTTTTTATAATTCGTTTGCTTTCGCATTCGAGGTCACTCAACTAAGAATACTTTTACGGATCAGTCACGCAATTTTCATTGCCCACAACACGTACACCGTTCTAGCGTAATACAATAGAATTCGGACCTAGCGTCCTGCTGTGACCCGTTTTAACGGTGGATGTGGGGCAATTCAGTATTTGTGCGACACCGCGCTGTGTGGCACCAAGTAAATCGCTATAGATGCTCTAGCAATCAGGGCGGAGAACAAATCGGTGAACACATCAAAAGCTTAGCGATTCCGTTAACGATCGAAAGCGGACCGGTGAGATAAATGACAGATGCCGTTTTTCTTGTTTTTTCTTCTCGTTTCTCTCTTTTTATTTGCTTGTAATATGTGTATGTTGTGTGTTTTGTTTGACGAAGCTTTTATCACCGTTTGAGGCACGATAAATCTTGCGTACATTATTGTACGTTAATGCGTCGGTGTGACGTGGGAAGGGTAATGGAATTTACTAAAAAGGAAACCGCTTCTTTTCATACTAAGCAGAAGTGTGTGTCTTGAATATAAATTATGGAAATTGTGTCTACAATACTTTGTTTAGGTACATACATTGTATTACGCCAAACTATGCTATATATCGGCGATATAGAGACGATTAAATTAGTCCATTAAACTTTTTTTCTTTTATGAAGATAGCAAAACCAGAAAAGCAATTGAATGTTTACTTTCTGAATTATTTACAAAAATCTTTTTTAATGGAATATGATTTTATATATTTTGAAAGAAAATCTATAAATTTATATACCTATTGTTAAATAAAATTAAACAATACGTAAATTGTATATAGTAATAATAATAATAATTCATTCATGGTACAATGTTGATAAAACACAAAATACAACATAAATACGTTCACAAAAAATGTAAACGTTATAGATCGTCTCAACCTTTGAATGCAGTACAGAGCTTACAAGAATTCGATATACGGTTGCCAAATCGTCCAATCAGCTATACATTATTACTTCCGGTTCCATTATTTGCGTTTCTGACAGTTAAAATGCATATTTTGAGGAAAACAGTGAAATATATCACTGAAAAAGCTCATAATTTTATTTATTATTACTCAACATTAACGTAATTTACATTTCGAACATTTATTTGGGAATTGGGGTGTTACACAATTTATTAAATTTAAAGTAAAATATATAATCCTTTAACAAATAAGAGTTTCCATTTTTGTAACAAAAATAGCTGGAATCATACAAATCCTCATATAATACAATAATATTTATGAAAGGAGTAGCAATTACACACACATATGTCTTGTTTCAACTTTTAGTCAGTCGATGAATCAGTTTGATCTTCAGATGATGACGAATCTGTTACATGAGTAATAAATTCTTCAATGTCGTCTTGCAAATTATCCACTATCCACATTTCTTTTTCAATATTTTTTACATGTTTGACGTAATTTTCCCAATTATTAACTGTTACAGTGGTATATGCTCTTCGAATTAATTCCTCCATATCTTTTACTTTAAATGTGGTATTATTCATTTTTATACAATTTTTATCTTGTGCCCTTACCATTTCAATGGGATTTAACTCGCAGTGGTAAGGTGGTAATCAAAGAACTTCATGACCTTTTTCTTTTGCAAGTTCGTCAAACCTGCTTTTATCATACTGCGCTTTAATTTGTGACACGCAAAACAGCAAGTCCCTTTTTAGCATATCGTCAGTAGTTGGTATTTATTTCTCACGGAGCCAATCAATGATATTGTTTTTTCTACGTGCTGCCGTTGGAATTTTTTTCTAATTTTCTGCAGTGATAGGAAGCATTATCAAGAACAATCACTGACTTCGGCGGTATATTTGGAACCAATTTCTTAATAAACCAATACTCGTATGTGTCTGAATCCATCTCATGAGGAACATCAGCAGTGTTTTTCTTGCAGAGAAATGTATATTCAGCACCAGGAACAAATCCGTAATCATCACCAGCAAAACTAATGCAAAACGAGGTCCGGGATTTCGAACCAGTACTTAATCCTTGGATAAAAGCTTGTCGACTATTTTGAATTGTAGCGTCTGTCCAAGTTTTATTTACTGCATGCTCTGTATTCACCCATAATTCATCAGTATATATCATAGTTCGACCTGAAATAATTCAAGTTACAGAAATGTCAAATAGCAAGAACTAAATTGTATCTTCTTCTCTAAATTTATTGATGTCTCGTAAGTATTTGTGGCTCGAACGAATAATGTCGTCGATGAGTATACTTTTACGTCCTACTTTTTTAAATTCGAAACCCATATCGTGTAACAATCTATGTAAAGATGCTCAACTGAATTTAGGTAGATCATCATCAGCATTGACGGCAGCAAGAATTGCATTTATAGGTGACATAATCTGTATAAAAAAACTATGCACTTTACGCGGAATAGGTGCTTGCGTGTTTTCATCATATGTTTGTAATCGGTCATTTAGTTGTATGCCTTTCCTTTTCCTGGGGTTTTTTGGACTTGATAATGAACCAGTTTGTTGCTCTTGTTTTATATTATACATATATTGTACACTCTGAACAACCCTAAAGCTTTACTTGCTTCTTGAACAGCAGCACTCACATTCATAGTTTTATTAAAATAATTTAAAACATTTGCAATCAT
>JARFOC010093799.1:0-13254 GCA_031763485.1 Osmoderma eremita | reverse complement strand
TTGCCCAATATATTTTACATTACATTCTTTACAATTTATTTCATAAATTCCTGATTTCTGATGTACCTCAATTTTATATTTGGCATTTCCTGACAGGTTATGTAAAGAATTATTTGTTTTGTATGCAATGCTTAAATTTTGGATATATTTTTAGTCGATTTATGAAATGGTAGTTTCACAAATTGAGTGCCTTAATAACTTTGAGGTATCAGAGTTGTACAATCTTTAATGAACAATTTTTGTTAATGTTTTTTAACCAGATTGTTTATCATATCCTTCTGAAAACCATTGTATTCCATTATTTGTATGATGTTATTTAATTCCTTCTTGTATCGTTCATTTGTCAATGGAAAACTTAACAAACCATGAATTAGAAAATTAAAGCTAGCTACTTTGATTTGAATCCGCTGTTATAAATCTGTTTACATTGGTTTTCTTCCGGTATATGTCGATTTGTAACCTATCTTTATTTCTAATTACTGGGGTATCTAAGAATGGAAGTTCAATATTATCCTCTTTTTCTAATGTAAACTTAATGCTATTGAATTTTGAATTAAGTTCATCTAAGAACTGATTCAAATTATAAGAATTTGTGTCAAATATGGCGAAAACATCATCTACATATCTGAACCAAACACTCAGGAAATATTTGGAAGTCTTTTTTAATTCAATTTCAAAATTACTCAAAAATTAATTGGCGATAAAAGAAAAGTCTATTATCCATGGCTGTGTCATGTTGCTGCTTTAAAAAAAAACGTAAACAAAAATTGTCCATTAAAAATTGTACAACTCTGATACCTCAAAGTTATCAAGGCAAACTACCATTTCATAAATCGGCTAAAAATCTATCCTAAATTTTCAAAGACCATAATTTACGCATTGCATACAAAACAAATAATTCTTTAAATAACCTTCTACGACATGCCAAAGATAAAATTGCGGTACATCAGAAATCAAGAATTTATGAAATAAATTGTAAAGAATGTAATGTAAAATATATTGGGCAAACAGAGCACCAATTTTAACACGTTTTAAAGAACATATTGCTCATTTTAGAGGAGGTAGACCAGAAAAGTCTAGTGTTGCCCAGCATACTACTGAAACAGGTCACGGCATGTCAGTTGATAATCTTAGGTTAGTGAAGCAAGTCCCCAATCTTAGAGAATTGGATAGTTACGAGAGTATTTATATTCATAAGATTAAGGACAAAGTTATGAAGTCTAACGAAGGACCCATCCCGCATTCTAGTTCATACGATCTCTTAGAATCAATTGTATAGAAAGTGTAAACAGATTTATAGCAAATTAAATATTCAATATGCTTATTCTCGTTGTATATGTTTATACTTGTTTTGTTCATAATCCAATATGTTTGTTTTCCATTGTAACAATATTTACTCATTGTAAATAGAAGTCTTATTATTAAGTGGATTGTTACGGTTCAGTGATTGTGACGAAGTACCCTTAATGTACCGGAACGATCAGGTAGTATATATAGACTCAGATTATAAGCCGGAAGGTAGTGTTATTCAAGTGGTGTTCTGTGTGGTGCAAATCTTCCGGAGTGCGACGTCTAACATTACCTTCTTTCGTAGATTCTTCTGAGGATGGCAACTTAGTTGCCGAAATACGTATCCGGAGTTCTTCACTCATCGAGGTGGTAAGGGTATTTTTATTGTTATGTAAAGGTTGGAATAAATGCATTTAAAATTCAGGTGTTTTTTTCTCGAGGAAACGCCCTGACTCGTCGGTTCTTGATTTTAGTTGTCGTTTTTCAGATGATTGTCATGTATATAGGGTGACCAAAAACATGTTATGACAGCTCATTTATTTATTTTTTAATCGAAACACCGTTTTTTTGTTTTATTTTTAAATTCTGAACATATTTTATGTATCATGTCCTATATGTGAATTCAACCGTTTTAGAGAAAAATACACTGTAACTTGAAACATTAACATATTATTATTTATTTAGAAAAAGTAATAAAATGCAATAAGAAGTAAAAATTATTTTATCAAATGTTGGAAATGATCTCCACCAACTTCCTGGCAATATCTGAGACAATATTTAAATTCCTGCAAACCGTTATTAACTAGGTCAGATTCTATCAATCTCATTTCGTATCTTATCCTATTCTTTAAGTATTTGATGTTGTTTGGTCGATTAACGTAGACCTTACACTTAAGATAACCCCACAGAAAATAATCTAAAGGGATCAAACTGGAGTTCTAACCGGCCACTCAATTGGTCCCGTAGAAAAATCCATTGTTGATGGAAAACCGTATTGATGTATTCACGTACATGACAAGGGTAATAGACCGGAGCTCCACCTTGTTGATACCATAAGAAATCGTGTCAGGATCATCTGTATCGGGGTATAAAGTGGCAAGACGTAGTACTAGGTCATCTTCTAAAAGTTCTAAATATATGTCGCCTTTTAAGTTCGTCGTCAAAGAAAAAGGGTTCCAAAATTTTGTTTTCAATAATGCCTGCCCAAACATTAACTTTTTGAGGATATTGGGTACGATATTCCATTATTCAGCGGGGTTTTCAGTAGCCTAATACTGGCAGTTTTGCTTATTTACACCTCCAATGAGACAAAACGTTGCCTAATCCGAAAATACAATTCGTTTTGAAAACTGTGGATTATTGCTTAAACTCATGAGTATCTCGCAAAATTCAAGTCATCTGTCGTGGTCATCTTCATTTAGCTCGTGAACCAACTGTACTTTGTAAGGATGCCATTTATTTCCTTTAAAAACTTTAGGACGGATGTCTGGTAGATCATAAAATAACCATCAGAAAAACGGCAACTAAAATCAAAAATCGACGAGTCCGAGAAAAAAACATTGAATTGAATTTTAAATGAATTTATTCCAACATTTACGTGCTCACTGTATATTTTATTATATATTAGTATTACAGTAAAATATTAGTAAAAATTTGACTATAACATTGCCGCAGTAGTTTGATCAGATGTTCAATTTTCTTAGATGTTACTACATCTATTACTTTTATTGACTTTTTTGTGCCATGGTAATATGTGCGATCGTTAAACTTGCTCAAATAACTCTTCATAATTGATTAACATTAGGAAATAGGATTAAATGTATTTTATAAAGAAATTGAGTAGATAAAGTTCAGGGTTACCGACCAAAATCTATGTTGTTGAATTCAATTGCTATAAGTCAATAACGCCTATAATGTATCTATAATAACCCACTATAACTGCATTTATTGTATTAATATGACTTTAAACTTACCACTCCGATGGCTTCCAATGCGAAAAGAACCGTTCCAAAAAACAACGGCCAATATCTCACTTCACCGATTGGTTCCCTATCTTCAAAAGTTGGTCCATCAATTATTAAATAGTAGAGAATAAATCCGAAACTGACTAGAGTGATGAAATTGGCTCCTGTCGAAAACGGAGCCAGGTACTTAAGATTCTTTATATAATTAAGAAGTATCAGCGGAAGCAGAAAGATTAGCATGTAGATTTCCAAATGTATTTGCGTGCCATAAACATCTACTACGCTCTTAACGTTTTCTGATATGAAAACAATATATACACAACATGTACCCATTTGATACGTTAAAAGAAATGCATTCACTATGTGTCTAAAAAAGTTAATAAAAGAAAGATTAAAGAAATATATTCTTTAGAATCATGTAATATTTTTAATCGCCATATCTTACAGTATAACTGCATTGTTTCTTTCTCGATCTGAGTTACATATGTATGTACGTAGAATTTTATTAATTTTTGAATATCTTTATGATCATATCAATTTGTGTTAGAAAATATATATACATGTAGAAAATTGCAGCCACGGAAAAATACAACGATTCCATAGATTCATGTTGCTATGTATGCACGGAAACTTACGGTGAATATGGTGAAATTTTCCTTAATAGCCAGGGTCCTTCTGCCAAAGCTGCTTCAGCGGTGGCAGGATACGTTAAACTTGGTGTCTTATTTCGTTTACACAATTCATATTCTGCTTTGATGAGTATATGAATACTATACGTACAGATTATTCCTATCACAACAGTTCCAACTGCGCCTAATACGTAACCTGCATGATGAAAGGCGTTTGGCATAGCCAGAATTCCTGTTCCTAAACTTCCCTTTAGTAGATGAAAAAGCGTGTCCGAATTCCTGGAAGAGAAAACTTTATGTTGAAGCTTTCAATTTAATTTAATATTTTGATTATTACTTATACTTATAATAAATCTTCTATATAAAGTTTAAGTATTAAACGTCTAGCTTTAATATTATATACGCAGATAAAAAATAACAAACCGTTTCATAAAAATACTGTATTTTTTAAATTCACCTTGTAACTTCAATAATGATGAGATATATTACATATAGGCTTGATTAAATTGATTAAAACAAATACAAACTTATTAAGTTGTTCATTGTCGAATTTTAACAAGTGTGACAAGGGTATATGCAAGTAATCTAATCATAATATACACACCTACATAATATGTATTGTGTGTCACTCAATCTAATCTCTATGTATACTCTGACATTACTAGTACCAAAATGATACCTTCAATCAAGTGGGATTTTAAGGTAACAAACCTTGAACAGTGGTTCAAGGTTTGTTTTCCTCCTATGCGATTTTCTTATGAGCAACGGTTTATTAATCGTTTAGAATAACTATGTCAAGTTATACGATGAAAAGATGGACTACACCTTACATATACAGCGCCTTTCTGAAGTAGTTAAATTCGATAAAAGCTTTAGTAATATACAGCCTCTCTCGTACGTATTAGACACGTTCTGGATATTAAAATATTTACATTATGGTTACTTCGGGGATACAACGATTTTCTGTTTTATGTAAACACAACTTAAGCTATTCACAGGGAAGTATTCAAAAATATTATTAGATCTCGTCTACGCTAGCAAGAAACTTGCGCCATTGCACGACAGTTTTCTATATCTACTGAGCAGCTCTAGCAATAAAACTTAACTGTCAGGCAATGATCTCAGGTGTGTTTACACAGTCCTGACGTCTACTCCCGCAATGAATGTCGGAAATTTCTTGTTGGTGTAGACGAATCTTTAGAGCAGTATAAAAGAAATTTATTAGGTTTATAGATACGTATTAATATACCTTTTGAATAGCAGAAAACCTGTGTACTCAGTTTTTTAACTTTTTCGATTCTTTTTAAAAAAATATGACGTCATATACAGGGTGACGCATTAGTGTGGCAAAGCTCGATATATCAGTTATCATATAATATCATAATTGCCTTGCATTTCTTAACATTTCTTGATTAATACTCGAGAATGCTTTTCTTATTCTGTTTTTCACATCGCCTTGTGTAGTTGGCTGCCTTTGCTATATAAAGTTTTTTCGTACATATGACCACATGAAGAAGTCAATTTTAGTTAACTCCGGTCATCTAGCTAACCACTCAATTAGTTCCTCTCTCCTTGTACATCTTTCAAGGAAATGGTCCTGTATTAACCTAGTGTGAAGTAAAGAAGCTTCATCGTGCAGATACTACATCCTTTAACGAACGTTTAGGGGAAAAATTTCCAAAAGCAACGGTAAATGATTTTCTAAAAAGTCTAAATAAACTTGACCATTCACTTGTTCTTCCAAAAGTGGACCAATATTGAATATCTATGTTTATAAAAGATACATTTCGGACTGTAGTATACAAAACCTTGAACTTACAGTGTTTTGCATATAAAATGGACCATAACTTCTACAAGAGGCTGCATAATTCAATGAAATTTTATATTGCGGGTGTGAGGCATGAGCTTAACCGAAATCGGAAATAATATACAAGATGGTGTTAAAAACTTGGCGTATAGCTTACGACGATAGAATTAATAGCGAGAGACCTAAGAAATCGAATAGAAGCACTGACGAACCTAGAGAGGGAACCAAAGAATATGGGGTAGAAAATTAACTCCAATAAATACAAGAAAATGCATGATTAGCTCTAACAAAGACAGCTTATGTAAAACACCTAAAGATTTAAAGTACTTCAAATACCTAGTCATTATCAAAGGGAAGAATGAGATAAACGTGAAAATTGTAGAATGCATTAAGGGGGGAGTCTGGTCTAGGTGATCGAAAATTTTATTTGAATTTATTCATATAGATATAGCGGTCGCAAGTCGAGGGTCCGACCAAATCGGCTGTAGTTCTGGAGGTCGCGTAAATTATCTGAAACATGAAATTCAAAAAAAATCGTTAAAGTATGAACGTAGAATGCGGATGAACCACGATTTGCAAAAAAAAATTGTTGATTGCAAAAATGGCGGACATAAAAAAAAATTGACCGAAAAAAGTGGCTTTAATTTTGCAATAACTTTGTCCTACAATGATCCGCACAGAAATCTAATTCCCTTTAATTTGAAACTTGAATGAAGTGAATCGGATGATAATTCGATGAGCTAGGATTACAGCCAACTTGAAAAACGTGGTTTCGAAATAAACGCGTTTAAAGTTTTCGTTTGTACAAAACATAAGTTTTTCAATACTTACGACTGTTTTAAGCTAATCTGTGATTCCTGGAGCATAAAGTAGTCCTTCAGAAACCTCGAGGTACTGCCGCTCTTGCAGTTTCTGCATTTTTCGTGCAGATCGACCCTCCTTGGTACTGTTTGGTGCGCACCGCTCCTAACTATATTTCAAGGTCGAATTTCGGTATTTCACTTGAGGAATGTATTCTCCACATGTATAGGAAGATTTTAAATCGAAAAAAAAATTGATTTTTTTAATTGGGTGGACCAGACTCCCCCCTTAAGGCGGGAAACAGAAGCCATTGGAAACAGCAAAAGTTGTCAGGTAACTGTACCATTAGGATAAACACCAAATCGAAGATACATAAAACAACAATAAGACCGATAGTAACATATGGCTGAAATAATAATGCGTTACAATAAAATATAAAGGACGTTTGAAACAATTTGAAAGAAAGACGGTGGAGAATATAGATAGCGTATGAAGTACGAATTGAAAAACATAATGGGCACAGTGAAGGTTATTAAAGCCCAATGGTTACAGTGATTCGGAATTATTTAAACTAAATCCATTAATTAAGGAAATAATTAATTAAGGAAATAACTGAATGGAAACCGGATGAAACCCGACCTAGGGAAAAGCCCAAGTCAAGTGTGTGCAGGCGGGAATTAATCATAGAGAGAAAACTCCCACGCCAGAAGACATCCGTCTTTCTAGCGCTTGTACATAAATCTGTTTAATTTACTTTTTGAGTTATTTAATCACGAATCAAAAAATTTTATTTTCCAGTTTTAATTTTTCAATAGGTAAAATAATAAAATCCTCTTTTTCTTACACTTTTTTAAATTAATTTACACTGGGACTAGTTTCGGCATATTGCCACCTTCAGCCAGAATCTGAGAAAATATACGTTTTTATATCACAAATGAATTAAGTAAAATATAAGGAATTGTACTTACAGTCAAGTATTCATTTTACTTTATTCATTTGTAATATAAATGTATATGTATATTTTGTCAGACTCCGGCTGAAGATGGCAATATGCCGAAACTAGTCCCAATGTAAATTAATTAAAAAAGTGTAAGCAAAAGAGGATTTTATTATTTTACCTATTTATAATATCTCACCTTACAACATGGACCATTTGAAAAAGTTAATTTATCAAATCTATAGGATACCTCAAATAACCGTTTTAAAGCATTTTCTATTTTAGCCCCTATAATCATATACGTACCGTATAACACCATACAATACCCTATAAAATATTTGCACTTACGTAATGGGTCGGCGAATCTGTCTATGTGAATAGGGTTCGTAATCTGCATCTGCTTCTATGGCCTTCTTTCCTGCTTCCACTTCATGCAATTTGTGGTTACTGCAAACAAAAAGCAAATTAATATATGGCTTCTCGGTAAATACGGAAGAATCCCTACTAAATTATCAGTTGTTTTTCTTCTTCCCTTGGCAAAAGTGCGATATATACGACTTGAGGGTAAGTAATAATTATTTCTTACAAGTAGATTTTCAATATTTTATTGGTAAACCAAACATGCTTTTTATATATTTGATTAAAAAAAAATTGGAGTGCATACATAAACAATAAAGCTTGTCTGAATACTAACTTTCTGTTGTTATAATAACATTTGGCTATACAGGCTGCCCATTTTCTATCTCCGTACATGGGTAACTTTCTTAATATTAAAGATACAGAATCGGTTAAATGGACTAAGTTGCTCAGAAAATAGAGTAATAGTTGATGCTATACTCGACGCGGCGAACAGATGCAGTGCCGGCAATGGATATACCTATTGTCGGCAATGGATCTGTTCGCCGCGTCAAGTATAGTGTCACATTTGTTATCCAGTGCAAGGTTTGTACGATATTCAAGAAAAATGAAAACTTCCAAAAACTTCAACGTCAAATATGTTCAGAACCCCTGAAGATAAAATAAAGGTGAACACTGTTTCTTCTAGTATAGTTTTTTTATGTAGAATCGAATAATGTAATTCAAAAATTAATGGCACTCTTTATTTTGAAGATATAATACAAACTTGTATTTTTTTAAACGGAAGTCCTATGACTTCGATTGGCCATGATGTCAATTAAATACCTATTTTTTTTTCTGATTTTATTGATATAAGAGTTGGTATAGCTATCTCTTTTAGATTTTGATTTGTAGTGAAATAAACAATTATTATTTCTATTAATTCATAACAAACACGGGAAACAAACACATGTAGTTGTCAAAAATTAAAATCTGAGTAAGTTGGATCAGTATCGAATAAGTCGTTTCGGGAGTTTTATTCAACAAATTCAGAAAATGTATAGCTACTAAGAAAAGAATCATATGCTTTTTTGTTACTATGCTAGCAATAGAAATAGCATTAAAGCTAGTGAAATGTATCACCAACGCTACATGTAAAGGAGGCAGTTTCATAAGAGGTTATTTTCTAAGCTGAAAAATACGGAGCCTTTAGTAAATCATGTACTGCAGAAAAGAAATTTAAACCGGACGACGTGAAAAAAGGGTTTTAGCGTATGTAAATTACAAACCAAAACCATCCAAATGCGAGATTTCAAGCAAATGAGCAGTTTCCACCGAAAAATCTCGCCTAGTTCTCGATCAAAATAAATACAAATCATTTAAATGCAGCATTAGTCAGAAGTTGTATTTTCAAGACCATGAAAGAAGATTATTACTTGCTAAATGGTTCATGAGATAAACACAAAATAATCCGCAGTTTTCCGGTACAATTTTATTTACGGATGAAACGAAATTTACAAATAATGGCATATCATTATGCCATAACTTACTACCGATGGGAGAGGTCAACATGTGCTTTCCGTAAACGAGTGGTGCGGCATTTTTGGTATAAAAATATTGGGGCCATATTTTTATAAAAACAACTTAAATGGTTAACGATATTTACGCTTTTTACATAATGCATTGGAAGACATGTTAGATGAAATACCACTAAATTGGATGCAAAATATAAAATACTTCCAGTACAATGGTGCACCTGCTCATAATTGCCGAGCTGTGTGCAATTATCTTTCGGAGCGCTTCCCTAACTGGATTGGCAGTGCAGGTGCAATTATCTGGCCAGCAAGATCTCCAGACATTACACCTTTAAACTTTTTCTTATGGGGTGCTGTAAAAAATAAAGTACACACGAATAAACCAAACAACATCGAGGATTGAATGATTAGTAGATTAGATGATTAGTATTATGATAAGTAGTATCAGAACTCACAGTTTACATAGGGTTCAAACTGAAATTGTGAGGAGGTGCGAAATGTGTATACGCACTAATGGAGGAGATTTTGAGCACTTAGTTAATTAAGTTACAATGAAGTTATTTGCTTTTGTTTACTCCCTTATGTTTTTGCAGAGTTCTATTTTGATTTTTCTCATATTCCTTCCTTAATCTTTTATTATTTTTTCCATAATAACATGTTTTCAAAGCCTAGTTGTTTGTTTTTCTAATTATTAGAAACAATAATTCCTTATATCAGTGCAAATCAAAATCTAAAAGAGAGAGCTATACCAAATGTTATATCAATGAAATCAGAAAAAATAAGCATTTTAATGAAACCATAGCCAATTATGCCTTCCAAAAATACAAGTTTGTATTATATCTTCAAATAAAGAGTGCCATGGATTTTTAAATGACATTATTACATTCTGCATTAAAAACTATACTAGAAACAGTTTTCACCTTTATTTTATCTTAAAGGGTTGTGAACATATTTGACGTTCAAGTTTTTGAAGTTTTCAATTTTTCATAAATATCTCACAAACCTTACACTGAATAATAAATGTGACATTAGCATTAACTATGACTATTTGCAGAGCAACTTTGTCCATTTAACCGATTTTGTATCTTTAATATTAAGAAAGTTACCCATATACGGAGATGGAAAACGAGCATTTCTTTATTCTTCTATTTAGTAAGAAATTTAAAGTATTTAACTTGTTACAGAACATTTGCATAAAAAGTGTGGCAGTGTGTAACATTTTTGAACTGTACATGGTAGACAAGAAATAAACTAACAGGCCAGGCCGCAAATGTTTTTATAAAGGATAAGGTATGTAGGTAAGGTATTCCTAATGACTGAAAAGGTAGTTAATGCGCGGATGTTTACGTAAACTTGTAGTCGTTAACTCTGTATGCCAAGAATACCTTTCTTTATTACAAAAAAAAAACATATGCTAAATCAACAAAATGCAGGTACATCTAAACAAGTTAACCTTGTAAAATACGCTTTATTTTTAATATACCCATTGCAGAGTGAACAAATTTTGGCACTACAAAACAACACGTCAGGAAAGTATGCAAGCGGGCAGGTCCTTATAATCAGGCTATCAAATGTAGCTGTCGAGATAAAAAAAAAGACAACACAGAATTCTTAAAATTGCTTTCGAGGATTTCTTGAGTATCATCCTTAGTAACTTAGGATTATAACACCTACATACATACATATGTACATACGAACTTCTCAAAGTTGATACATATCTTATGTGCAGGTTTACATTTATTTAGCATAATGATTCGAGTTACTACAAGTATCAATTATGAAAATTAATCTGTTAATTCTTCTCTAGTTCTCTGAGTTAAGCGGTTGAATACTATAGAATAAGGATTCAATGCAAACATAACCAAATGTGTAAAGTATTAAAATCTTGAAGTTATTCACTTTAACTGCTTAATTACTTCATTACTTAAGTGTAAAAGAAATGTATATCTTAAAAAGTACACGATAACTGTGTAATAAAACCCAATAATAAGTATGTATGTATGATATAAAAATGTTTAAAATGGTATTTTGTACAACATTTCAGATGCTTATTTTGGAGTTTGGATTTTTTACAATACGATAAGGTCCCTGATTTCGCAGCGTGCTAGTTACAAAAAACACTGAAACATCAAAGGCAAACATTTTAAATCGACACTATCAAATTTAATTAGAGAAATGCAGATTAAATTCATCTATAAATATACTTTCCCCTTTTAGCTGTACATTCAAAAACTAAATGTTAAATCTCATGTTAAATCTGATCGAGTTGGTTCGATAGGGTTTTCCCCAGCCGTACGACGGCTGCCTTTGTAAATTAGTTTTGAAAGGTCAAAAGAAAAATAAGTAAATAGAAATGACCATGAGAAGTAAATAAAGGAAGGGAGGATGTTTTTCTACCTGTGGCCCACCAGAGGCCCACGTGAATTTAATTATTTCTTAAAAAGAAATGCCATAGATTACTATTCCCAAAAAATCATGTGAATGGGTTATTCTTCCTCTATGTTAGTTAAAGTTAATATTTAAGAGTTTTCTTTTATACAATAAATGAATACATATTATGCTGGAATATATTAAAGATAGGATATTTTTACATATTCTCTAAATGTTAATTTGTTCTACCTGTTCTCAACATGTCTTATATGTAGTCACAGTTAATACACGAGTAAGTATTGAGATCTAATTAGACAAGAATATGTCTATAGATCGTCTCAACCTCGGTATGCAGTATGGGATATAATAGCAACTTTTATCTCATCTCTTACCATCCTTAGTTGCTGTTATTTGCACTATTTTCACTTCTGATTGCTGTGATGCAACTTATTTACATATGTCGGCGTCGGCAGAGTACCTATCTATCTGTCTATTAGGGTCAACCGCTGTCAATCGTTATCGTCGTAGATTTAAAATATTTTTAGTTAAATTCCACGTTAATTTGTTTATGTATGGTTGTACAAATCGTTCTTTCCAGAACGCTTCCATTTTTTCGAACGTTCACAGGATAATATGGATATTTTTCTTGATTTTTAGAAATTTTATAACCCATACATTTAATTACAGTTTTCACTGTATTAATGGAGCCTGTAGGGAGAAAACGGCGTAAGGGAGAAACATTTAGTCTGAAGGAGAAGTGTATGATTGCAAATGTTTTAAATTATTTTAATAAAACTATGAATGTGAATGCTGCCGTTCACGAAGCTAGAAAAGCTTTGGGTTGCTCAGAGCGTACAATATATAATACAAAACAGGAGCAACAAACTGGTTCATTATCAAGTCGAAAAGACCCCAAGAAAAGGAAAGGCATACAACTAAATGGCCGATTACAAACATATGATGATAACACGCAAGCACCTATTCGACGTAAACAGCATATATTCATACAGAATATGCCACCTACATTAAATGCAATTCTTGCTGCTGTCAATGTTGATGATGATCTCCCTAGCTTCAGTCGAGCAACTTTACATAGATTGTTACACGATATGGATTTCCAATTTAAAGCTTTTATCCAAGGATTAAGTACTGGTTTGAAATTCCCAACCGAGCTTGAACCTCGTTTTGCATTAGTTCATGTTAGTGATAACGGATTTGTTCCTGGTGCTGAATATACATTTCTTTGAAAGGAGAACACTGCTGATGTTCATCATAAGATGGATTCAGACACATACGAGGATTAGTTTATTAAGAAACTGCTTCCAAATAAACCGCAGAAGTCAGTGGTTGTTCTTGATCATGCTTCGTATCACTGCAGAAAATTAGAAAAAATTCCAACGGTAGCCTAAAGAAAAAACATTGGTTAGCTCCATGCGAAACAAAAACCAACCACTGACGATATACTAAAAAGGGACTTGCTGTTTTGCCTGTCACAAATTAAGCCGCATTATGATAAAAGCAGGATTGACGAACTTGCAAAAGAAAAAGGTCATGAAGTTCTTCGATTACCACCTTACCACTGCGA
>JARFOC010093779.1:0-13256 GCA_031763485.1 Osmoderma eremita | reverse complement strand
GTACAAAAATCTAATTGCTGCAGTTGAAACGATGTCAGTGTATAATCCGGATTGTAGGGAATACCTAAGATCGTTAATGCAGAAATATAATATTTTGCTAATTCAAGCTGAGAAAAAGAGAAACAATTGGCAAAAAAACAAATTAATATGTCTCTGCGGCAAGATTTAAAGAATTTACTCAATGAGTTTAATGCTTTTTTCAGGCAATTAGGCGTAAACTTAGATTTATTTCAAAACCCAAATAATACTGCACACGTTAAAATTAAGTTCAATCCACATACTTTTCATTTTAGACCTGTCATAGATTCAGATTTGCTTGGATGTGTCTTTAAGTTAAAAAATAAGAACTCTTCTGAAATAGATGACATTCCTCTTACAATATCCAAAAGAGCTTTCCTATTATAACTAAGCCACATTGCAACATCATTAATGAGTCTCTCTGTACTGGAGTATTTCCTTCAGCTTTAAAACATGCCCTTGTAAAGCCTGTGCATAATAATCACATCGCAAATTATGGGCCTATTACCACCATTTTCAAAAATTATGGAGATGATTGTGCAGCAACAAATTTTAAATTTCTTTAATAAACGTAAACTTTTTAACAAAAATCAACATGGGTTCCTCACAGGTCACAGTACAATAATAGCTTTATTGGAACTTACAAAATCAATTCTAGATTCCTTTGATAAAAATTGCTTAGCGGGAGGATTGTTTTTGGACTTGACTACAGCGTTTGATTCTATGTCGCCCCAGATTCTCTTAGAAAAGCTTTTTACTTATGGCATTAGAGGTATTCCTTATAACTGGTTTAAGTCTTATCTGAGTAACCGTAAACAAACAGTCAAATTAAATTGTGGAAATGTTGACATATTTTCTAAGCCTACGAAAACCTCTAATGGAGTTCCGCAATTGTCTTAGGTCCACTTCCATTTATAATTTTTATGAACAACATCTTTTCAAATTCAGCAAGAAATAACAAAAATAATTGTGATAATACCAACCTTTTCTTCCCGGGAGACTTCTCATGGCTTTAAAAAATTCGGCAACGTCTTGGGTATTATCATTGATAAAAGACTGAGGTGGAGTGATCATGTGGGCAGCGTTTGTCGAATGCTGAGAAGCGCATGTTACCCACTCAGGATATTAAAACCAATTACCAATTATTGGACGTTGAGAACTGTTTTTCATTCATATATTGCATCAGTAATACGATATGGGATTATAATTTCGGGATCTTCACCAGATTTTAAAGTCTTTATACAACAGAATAGAGCGTTGCGTGTTCTGCTTGGCCTGCGGTTTTCAACCAAAGTTGAAGTTACGATATTTATTGATTGAAATAAAAACATCAACACTAATGACTCTGAGATAGTTTATTTGCGGACTGATCAACAATAAGATGCTTTTGTTTATTCCCACACTTATGACCGTAGAATAATAACCGATATTTACTTAGCACCATGTATAGAAAAATAACTGCCGATAAACTTTTCTGGATTTAATTGTTTGTTTTGTACATCCTGGTACATACCCAAATGATGTTTTGAGTGAGGTAGATGAAATAAACAAGAAAATGTCCTGTGCGACTTGGGGCAAATATCCGGAATAGAATTTGTTGATTTGTTTATTTCCGGTCGAATTCAAATCGAACGTCAAACAAATCTAGTGGACCGAAAAGGGGGTGTAAATCAAACGATTCGCCACCGAAAGTAAACAAATAAACTGCCTGATATCCCTGTCTCTTCCTCCGTTCAGGGAAAGTCTACTCGACACAGAATCAATCGCCTTACAGTTTCCGTTTCAATTTGCAAACACTCTTAAAGTAAAAGTTGTGTTTGGTAAAGTGCGCGTTTATTCTACTTTTGTATCGATTTTTATCTTGTGTCAGAAAATTAAGGACATACGGTTTAATGTATAATGGACATATGAAGTAATGAAACAATTTTCTCGTTATTATACTAATTCTAACCAGCTTGTGGTATAAAGAAACCTAACTTTAGTATGGTGAATCTTGTTTAAGTAAAAGAATTAAATAGTAAATTAGTCGTAAATTGTATGAAATAGAAGTATCAGCACTCATTTAAATACGACCCTAAGCTATGGTAAACATTTAGAGATTTTCAACAAAAGCCTCAAACACAAATCAATGAAGATCTTCAGTGACAGTCAGGCTGTATTGAAAGCATTGGTGGCGCACAAATGCCACTCCAAACTGATCTGGAACTGAAAAGCCTTTCTAAATACAATAGGGGCGTCTAACAAACTAATCCTAATCTGGGTTCTGGGTTACTCCCTCATTCAAGGCAATGAGACAGTGGACACCCTTGCAAAAAAAGGTGCTGCGCGGTGCTTCTAGGGTCCAGAACCAGCAATTGGCATAACAACGTCGATAGCCAAACAACAAATTTGTTTCTGGTCAAAACAGAGAGTACTCCAATTTTGGAGAAATTCATGTCAGAACTGGAGAATTACTCAATCTTGACCGTAAAAAGGTCAAAATAATTATTTCTGTGTTTACAGGTCACTGCAGACTCAGAAAACACCTACACAGAAGTAATTTCCCTTGGCTGCGTTTCGTTGATGTATAGGCCCAGCTTTCCCGCTGTCTTTTACAATCTCTCTAGAATTTTCCTTAATTCCTCTTTATTCCTCATTAATAACATCAGTAAACTGCGTTTGAAGGGCAGCAGCTTTATAAATATTCGCAAATTTTTTTAATAGCATTACTGTTACTCTAGAACTAATTCGATATAATGGAACAGTGGAATAGTTCCTATAAAAAGGTGCGAAGGCACATGGTGCATATAACGATACACTTGCAGGATGCGATGCTCTAAAAACTTTACTTCCCGTCTCCGTATTACCACTGGAGTATATTCGCATAAAATTCTAAAGTTTATTCGTCACCGCTTCACCGTTCGGTGTGTTTGAAAGTTGGGCGGCTGCTTCAGCTCTATATTGTGTAGTTTATTGTTGCAGACAGATGCTGTGCTTCTAACAAATAAAAGCATTGTGGAAGCACTTTACGAAATCTCCTAGGTAAAATAAATTCGTGTATGAATCTCACGGTACACTAAACCAATTTTACTTATCGTTGTAACTACCTGGTAGTGAACGAGATTCTGTGAGTGCAGTACCAGATATAAAATATATGTTTAGGTATCTTATATAAGTATTATAACCTATGTATACCTCTTGAAACAAGCAACCACTGAACATTTTCTCTAAGCACTGCCGATAGCATATAGCCTAACGAATACTTTTAAATGTATTTATATATCGGTGTATCATATTTTGCTTTACGTTTTTTAAATAAGCTATTCGCATTCTTATTCTCGTGGGTTTATACACATTTTCCTCTGGTAGCGCTAGCGGTCGATACTGATATGAAAACGTAAAACAAAATAAAATATTCCTGGCATAAACATTAGATTATAAAGTTTTTGGCTGAAACACCAGGCAACAGAAAGTCGGTCCCAGACGTACAATGAACCGGAAAATCTCCATTTCTTTTCCTGATGCGTACCCGTTAAAAGTTTACCCGCCAAAGATCAGTCTGCCCATGCATTCAATTCTCGTGGAAAATCTCGCGTTCTTCGCTATTTGCGAATATGTCATTTTAAATAATGTTTATTTTAAGATGATGTGTCCCAAACGTACTTAGACATCCATCTTTATGTTTATTTTCTTTCTGCGTCTTCTACTAAAAGCTGTAATTTGAATCCGCTGAAAAATCATGATAAACCAAAAGTATGAATCCATGTTTATTTTAGAGTCTTTGATATTATCCCTATTGAATAATCAATGTTGGTGTATATAGACTTTTGGTGTAATTTACACAGAGCTTTTTGTCTTCATTAATGTCGGTCTGGCGTTTGGCGAGATGATCTGCAACTTAAAGTGAAACACTCTATTCCTACTTCATATAATTTTCTAATTAAATCATAACTAATAGGCAGAACATTTAGAAAGAAAGTAAATTTCGAAACTTCACAATTTCAAATCATTAAAGCTGGAGTACCACAAAGTAGTGCATCAGGCAAATTATACTCAATACACATACAGCTCAATTTCTTCAATCTCAGGGTATACTCCACCAGGCATATTTTCACATGACAGTCATTCGATATATCCATGATTCTTCATGGATTTCAGCAACACTACAAATAGAAACAATCAACGTCTTTCTGTATTTATCAACGAAACAAACATACCTCAAACATCAAGCGCAAAATATTTATGTCTCAATCTCAAATCCAAACCTAATTGGAAGGAACAAAGTCTGAGAAACAGCGAACAGAACTGAACTAAAATATATAAATAATTTAATATAAGATCAGTTCCATCTGGACCTATGCTAACAAACTATTATACAGCGAGTTCAGTAGAAGATTAAATGCGGGGCTAAGTGGCCAACAGACCTTAACGAAGGTGTTATCAGGTCAAATATGAGGTTACACTTTAAGTCTCCCAGCCATCGAAATGGCGCATTAGAATTGTAAACCCTGATTACTGTCGAATTAGTAAAAAAAAGTATGTCTAATGGGCTAATAGAAAGAAATGTGAAACGATGATTATGTCCCAGATATACCTAAGTGTGCTGGTACCTACATTTCGATTCTCAAGAATCACAGAGAAAAGACAGTTTTCTGGTTACAATAGGAAATGTATTTGTCATCATTGATCTAATTTTAAAAGTGATGCTCTTGAAGTTCACATTAAGTATACTAATGTTTCAAAATTTCTATCTCGACATTAAAGTAAGGATGATGTGCTTCTCACTTACACACTTCCAGAATGTTTACAGCAAGTCAGGATTCGTATATGGTATATATCAATCCTTTCTTGTTTGCAAAGGTACGGATGGAATTTCTTAGATCGTCATGAGTTTGATGAACATATAAACTAATCAAATCCGTATTTTTTATTCCTTAAACGAGTTACTGCTACTGTGGGTACCACATTACCAGCAATCGTATATATTTAAATACAGGCTGGGCCATACATTTTTGCAAATGGCAATACTGTTTTTTTCAGATACCGTTTGCGGGGGGGAATTGCGGGTGGTGAAGGGCTATTCATCACTCCTTAGAATTATAAATACGATGGAAAGCATCACAGGTAAGGCTCTTTGTGTAAAAATAACGATTCTTATACCGCTGTAACTGTCTTTTGCAGTGCCTGTATCGGATACAGTACGAGTTACGTAACATTCGTCGCGAAATTCGGACAAACAGGTTCCACCACAAACCAAAGCAAGCGGGATCGCTACAACATCTCTAGACATAATCGCTGCTTCTTTCCTTGGGGATAATCGGGGAAATAATATTACTGTAATAGAATGTTGCGAGGTTCCTTGCCACCAGAGCGGCAAGAATTTAAGGGATATGGTGAGAGCATCTAGATGTAACGGAATAATGCCGCATGGGGTACCTCACCGCGGATACGGGTGGAAGGAAATATTCACCAATAAATTGCTTTCTCGTAGAGTCGATATCGCTTGGTTTCCAAGTAGTCGGGATATTCAGCGGACATTTTTATGAAGGTGCCTTAATCATAGATAGCCCCACTCAGCGGCCTATGTGTCATCATATTTTTCCAAAAACACACATGCTCGGTTGCAAGGGCGGCAAAGACTTAAACATGAACATTTCGCCAAATATACTTTTAAAAAGTAAACTCCCGAATATGTTTATTATATTAAATAAAAGTTAAATAGGATAACCTTTTTTGGATCTCAAAAGTGCAAAAATTGATGCCTCACCCAATACAACGACTGCTCCCTTTAAAAGCAGCAGTTGAAGTCACTGGCATGCGAGCTCGATTAGAGCCTAATATGAAATGTATGTAAGCGTTCGGCGCATCATTTCAACCATCGGACAGGGAAGCGTTTTGCATGCATGCAATTGCGTTAGGGTAATAGTCCAATATCTGCTGTATTTGCAAACCTATACCTCTATAAGTGCAGGTAGGGTGATCTTGCACGTGACGATGGTAACTAATGGAAAATCCATACAAATAGATAACGTCCTCTAACGGAGGCCAGTCACTAAATATTACAGTTATTACTGGAGTTTGAATACCGATTCTACAGTTAGTTTACACAATGTAAATGTGTGGCGCAGCCGCAAATGATAGTAGTCACGTTAGTTAATTAAATTATCTGTGTATCTATCTTCAGTTCGTTTTAAATTATTTAAAAATAATAATGATATTTATTGTTCAACAGATTGCCCCAGTTAAATGTCAGCACGTGCACTAATGAAGGTCAGCGCTCAATATACCATATAAAGCCAAAAATAGTAGGGCATCAGTGTTAATTCAACACAATACTAGAAAATATGTTAGACGTTAGGAAAAATTGAGCTAGAGGAGTTAATGTTGTGTATGGCATACAGTGAAACCAGGAAAATAAAGGGGAAAGAAATGAGCATATTAAAATTCCTGCTCACTTACAAAGTAAAACTTCTATAGCCGTTTCAGAGACAACCTGAGACGTGCAAGTAAACGTTAGAAATTTGTTCCGCTGAATAATGCACTGGTCCATTGTATTGGCAAATGTGAGTAGAGGGCACGATAGTAAATTCGCGCCAACCATTCGAATATTTGAATTATGGAGTTAAATAAACACACTGTTCGGATTACTCCTCACGCGCAAAGTATTGATTAATTCGGGACGACACGTGTTTGGGAAATACGTGGATTCCCATTATCAAGTCGAATATCCGAATGAGCGCGAACGTGAGTCACGTCTACATCTATATACCTTCTGAAGAAGGGTATGTTTAGATTTATGTTATTAAATGCTCTTTATTCTAGCTTCTCAATAATTAAATCAGCTATAACGGCAGACATGCACATATAACTTTACTCTGAGATTTTCATGTGCTTCAAACTTCAATATACATATACAAGCAATAAAGATGGTTTTTACACAAAAAAATTCTAAGAGGGTATTAAAATGTGATATAAATATATGTGATTATTGCATTGCATTATTTAACAAAACACAATTGCAAAATCAGTGAAATATGATATACTTATATTGAATTTAATATGCATATGTATGTACTTATATACACTTAGGTTGGGTTATTCCAGGTTCCATAAATTTTGAATAACTGAATATCAGAAAGTTAGTAATTTTATTTTCCATAAGAAATTATGCTTTTGGTGTACTTACCTGATTGCTCGGAAAATTGAAAATTTTATATATTCAAACATAAAGTGAACTGAACAGCTCTGGTTTAATAACAAGGAATATTCAAAAATTAATTGCAGTACTTGAATTTATACAATTTTACTTGAAGAGCTCCTTTCTACAAATTACCTTTTGGAATATTTTCAAGTCTCCCTACACATTTTACTGTCAATAACCAAAGGTTTATTACCTGGTAAAGCAATAAATGTAAAATTGTCTTACCTAATTTTGGATAGGGAAGACAGTAAATCGCCAGCTTCCAACTCTCGCTTTACATTAATATTAGAGGCCTTTTCCATATTAATATTTGTGTTTACGGTTTCCTCTGGGGGAGAAATTCTATTTCTAAGAGGAAATAAATCAAAGGATGACAAAGCGGAATGTTTTTTGGTAGCCATTTATTATAGTTCGCAAGATTGATGGCCATATTATAAAAGAACGACACCTTACATACAACATGAATGAGTATTTATTGCTTCTAATGTACGTCTATATAGAAATGTATGCATATACATACATGTTGTACAGTTATAAAGCGATTCAATTGGTGCTCTTGCGGTGGAACATATAGATATATATATATAAGTAACTGTCATTATTTACCATAGTACAAATGGCCAAATGAACGTTGTCGTTCAATGGGAGAAAGTTTGCATCCAATCGTAAAACTTTAATACCGTATTCTGGTAACCGTTTTTTATGAACACTTATGTAAATTTCGGACTATAAAAAGAGGCAGAGTTTTCACGTGCAACGTCCGCATAAAAACTAGAGCTCTAGAGTACTTTTAATTCAAACAAAAAATAAATCTGGCTATTTAGTCTTATTCAAGTCCTAATTTCATGCTATAAAATCAAAGCAGCCATGAATATAAGTGCACGTACATAAACTAGACGATAATAGTTTAACCGGAGGTTATAATAAGTTAGTAGATTGTTATGACGCATTCGAAAGTGGATATTACTTTTATAACAATAAAAATTAGTAAACATGTAAACTGCTTTTTCATTTATTAATCTACAAATTATATGACAATGGTGGACACCCCATTGCAAACATATTATATTAGTCTTTCTCAATAGATTGAATCCTGAAACGCATTGGGCGTCGAGAAAAGCAAGTCATACCTTTTTATTGTTAAAACTCCAGTAGGAATTGAGGTAGACCTCAATTTAAGCTGAATTTGCAGGTTCCGCTGAGAATGTCCTACGCCAGCCAATCTGTACCAATCTGTAACTCACATTTCCTTTGGCATGGGTAAAATCCACCGCTATCCAGCACCATCCTGTCGCAAGGCCGCTTTTTCTGTATTGGCCTGTTCACATTTTGAGACTAATTTTTATTTACATAACTTTCATCAAGTTAAATTCTCTTGTTCTCAATATTAGCCATATATCGTAAATAGAGTGCTCTGGATTTAACAATGTTTTGTAGTTCCATCAAATACTTTCTGTTCGATTTGGATTGCACATACGTATTTATAGTCCATATCCAACATAATTCCTAAAGTTTCCCTGAAGCTATTAAATGATCTGTCATCTTTCATTCGTACGAATAATAATTAATGTTGGTACAGTCTACCGCCAGTATATAATGATGTTATCTTGTTTTGAAGAATACATCTAACGGTGTCATCCTAAAGTGTTTTACGAGTTTCTTTTTTGAATTTGTAACATTTCGCAACTTGTACTGGGTATTGAATTTTGCGATTCGTCCATTGTTTTTAATACCCTTTGACGAATACGTTCCATTGTAGCGAACGATTTGCCGGTCATAGTAGCTACACCCCGGACAACTTGTTCAATAGGAAAAGAATGCAACTCTGTTGTTTTTTTTTCATTTTCACAATATTTTATAATGTTCTCGAGGTTAATTGAAACACTGTCGTTAGCGGATTTCTTTTTATCCATGACAATATGTAATAGAGCCCGAAAAAAGAAGGATTATCTGAAAAAAATACAATAAATATTAATAAATCACGTTAGGTACCAGTTTAGAAGAAAATTGTTATCTAATAAGAAAATATAGTAAATAATAAAAGAAAGATAGTGGAAAATATGGAAATGGGAATCAAATAATACCAACGCCAGGAAGCATCAATAAATGCTGGTAAAAGCACACATCTAAACGTAAGATATACAGGATTGCACTTGTCAAGTTCGTTTGCAAGAGAGACAAGGGGTGAAGGAAATCATGCTTTAGTTCGCATATGTTCCGGGACTCATTTTAACTTAGAGTATTATATTTAAAGTTGAATTTGAATATAACCTTCACACTTGTACCCTAGGCGAGTATTTGCTGCAAATTTTTATAAAGTCTAATTTTCCACTGGATTACAATTACAATAAATCCTAAAATTCTGGTAAAACAGGGTGGTCCCAAAAAGAAACTGTTGTGGCAACCAGATATTGTCTGTAACTCATGTTAAAAAATGTTAAAAAAGTTCGAAGAACAGAAGATTGATTCAACTGCTTATGATATGCCTTGAGACAAGGCAAGACAAAACAACAAAACATGTTGTCGAGAGAGTAAGTACATTTGTCTACTTGAGAGTTAATATTGAAGAAAATGGGCGAGAAGAACGAGAAATCCAGGCAAGAATTGCAAAAGGAAACCGGAAATACGGAAGCCTGAAGAGTAAAATGAAATCAAAATATGTATAAAGCAGTCATAAGACTTACCGCCACATATGCCTGTGAGACGTAGATCCTCAACAAGGTGGAAGAGGAGCAGATAAAACGATGGGAAAGAAAAAGGCTGCGTGCTATATATGAAGGAGTAAGAACCGAGGAAGGATTTCGAAGGCGCACAAATCTAGAAGTAGAAGAAGCATATGAAAGCCCCATAGTAGCGTTTGACAAAGCCCAAAGAATGAAATGTAGAAAGACTAAGTAGAGAAAGGATACGAAAATTAGCCCTTACCAGAAAACCAATAGGGAAAAGGAGGAAGAGTAGAGCAGGAGAGAGATGGATGAATAAAGTAAAAGAAGATCCAAAAAAGAAATGAAAATAAGAAATTGGAAGGAGATGGTAGGGAATAGACGGAAATTAAGTAATGCACTCCGTAGAGCACTTCTAGAAAGTTCCTAATATTAATATTTTATTGGTCCTAAGCCTTCACGGCCTTTAGAGCAAATTATTGTTAAAGAGATTCGATGTAAAACAGATACATCCAACTTACAGCGGATCTGTTTAAGAAAAAGCACATCTTTCTTAAATTAGAAGACGTATTCAAACAATTCTCTAAAGCTACACAGTTAGTAGAGAAAACGACTTTGAGGTTATAACACTAGTTTTGATTGCGAAAAATGACTTATCTAGAAACGGAGGAGCACTTGGCTAGAGTAGCTAAACATTATAATGGCCAGTTGCAAATATTAATCGTATGTTAGGATTCTAACGGACTGTGTGCTTACGATACTCAAGTGTGTTCATATATTAAGATTAAAAAATTCGCCGAACTCCGATAATTACAAGTAGACACTCAAAGATCTTCTGTCAGTGATGTTAATTGAATTTAATGGTATATTGAGAGCTGCTACAAAATGTAACCTAACGTAGCAAAAGCGCGTGAAAATCAGATAAAAGCTATCTGTTAAGGAGCGACCTAAATAAACTCATTGTGGTTCCCACTGGAATGTCCACAGATTTAAACTTTCAACAAGGCCAGTCCGTTGGGGAAGTCGCCTTAAAGTGACCACACTTAAAATAGGGACTAATAAAAAACGGAGGGGCGGAAATCATCTTTTCTTTCCCATAGACTTTCTAACTTCGTATTAATCCCTTTGGAAATTGTAGTAACTCTCATACACAGTGAAATACAATGGATTTCTATACAATCAAATCAAGGATCTACGTACGATACACCCAATGAATTCTTTTTATTTAAAAGTTGTTTATCTATTGGTCACAAAATGTTAAAGGTGTATGTCATCCATTCATAAATAATAATGTTAAAAGATATCGTACCGACAATGCCGAAAACATAATGTATGTAAAATGCCGTGAATAAGTATAGCTATAAAAACACCGAACCGAACGCTTGATGACACCAAATTAAATAAAGGAAATAAAAGCCCTCAAAGCAGAAACCATTAAAATATGACGCACACATGATGGTAATATATTAAGCAGCGCTTCGTTTTATTCAACACCGACGTAACATTTGAACTCGCTTTTATATTGAAATAAAAGGCATTCAACTGGAAATAGCGCCATGGAACTCTCTCAGAGATGAAATTTCAGACGGAATTCAGGTGAAATTGTATACACTTAACATGTGCTGCTGATTCATTCATAGGGAATGTCACGCCCGATGTTCCGAGCGTGTTGGCTTTAAAGCCGGAGAAAATAGACTGGTTTTTCTTTCATAGGGAGACTATGGGATTCCTATTTTCATGTCCGTTAAGTGCGAAATTAGATTATATATAAAATTCCCCAAACGCCTACCTGCGTGTTACATTTTGATTTATTTACTTTCCAGTTCTTGATTACGATAAACATACATCAGGACCTCTAGCGTGTGAGGTAATTGGGAACCAGACTTTCTTGGTTAACCGAAAAGCTCGGATAATGCGGACCATGGCTGGTAATGCTTTAAGTTTTTCTTTATTATTATAAAGTTAACAATTATAAACACTCTAAACGTAACGCTAAATCACGTTTTACCTATGCGCTCGTTGTTATAAACCATACAAATATATAGAAACGTAGAAAAAAGAATTCAATTAAAACTCGGATAAAACGGAGTGTATTTGCATTCATATCTGTTAACACGGAGCCATACTCGGTCAAAGCGGAACTCAGTTAAAAGATGCTCGCATTCTAAGGTTCTACTGTACATATATTTGGAGAAGGAAATTCATGCAGTTAATTAAATAGGTTGACTTATTTTGATGGTAGATGTTGTATTTGTGTACGTTACAGATTATAATGAATTACCAAACATGTTTCGTCTGCTGTTTTAGAGAAAGATTTAATTATACTCCCTAAATACCTAAATAAATACGTGTAGGGAACAGCCGCACATAATGTTTGTTCGCGTTTTACACAAATTAGCGTCCCACACTGAAAATATATAGGTATATGTTGGGAGATACTAGAATAATGTTCCTGGTTTCTAAACGTTGTGAAGAGATACATAACATATATAAACACAGAAATCACAAAATGTACGGGGTTGGTGGTTGCGAATCAAGCTGCCTGGGTAAAATATAAGTTTGAGTTTAAACAGTTCCTTGTATTTTACTTAATATGTTTCATGTCATTGTGTTATTAAATAAAACCCAACGGATATGTTTTAGTCTGGTCGGAAATGTGTAAAATATGCTTTTATTCGTTGGCAATGTAAAGTGAATTCTAAATTTATGTTATTCTCACCGAACGATTTTGGTTTCTAGAATAAAGTGAAAGGATGTGCAAAACAAATAAATTTTAGTGTTAAACACGGATGTGAGCTGATCAACCCCATCTGGAGGAATTAGCGTTAACTAGCCACTCTATTGCTCTAATATTACCATTAATTCCTACAGACGGCGTTGATCAGATCCCATCTATGTTTAACACTATACCCCCTTATATACGGGTTAGTATAGACCACGGTAGAAATAATAAGGTATGCTCACGCGCATGTAGACCTACGTCACTGCGGAGCAAAAATCACGCCAAGTATAAAATTAATTAGAGGGAATAATCTTTGACATAAAATTAAATGTGGATATCTATTAAATCGCAATATGTGGATAGTAACTTTACTGGCGAAAAATGTACCACATCTAAAATTTGTTTAACAGTTAACAATGTAACTTGTAATGAACTTTATGTTCTTATCGCTCTTCTTTAAACGAGAATAACTGCATCTATATATACTTTCTAAATAATTGTTACATAACTATTTTATTTTATAAAAACAAAAATTTTACTTTTTGAAATTAGTAAACTTTGACATTTTTCGTTCAAGTTTCTTCTTTTAATTTCGGAAACTAATAGTGCTATTAATATCTTTCACTCTTATGTACGTTCTCACCCTACTAAGAAAGAAAATTACTTCCTTAAA
>JARFOC010093759.1:0-13264 GCA_031763485.1 Osmoderma eremita | reverse complement strand
ACAATAGTAGGAATATTTACTACAATTTCCGTCAAACAGCGAAGTGTAAATATTGCAATATGGATTTTTCTCTGTGTTGAAGCTAATTGGTATTCCTCACCCCCTTAGGGAATTTGGATGAAAACTAATAAAATAAAGGAATTATAACACAATACCCAGAATTTTGGAAACATTCATTGTATTTCTCATAATTAAATACAATACAATGAAGAAAATTCTAAGTTTACTTATCGTATCAAACCTAACTTATCCATATGACAAGAATGATTCCAAAACAGAGCTAACTAACACAAAATAACATTACAACTTGAGATAATTTCCAAAATCCCAAGTAATTAATGTTCACATCTAATTGAATAATATACCGATATAATGTGTGAGAAAAGTATACAGTGCCTGCAATACTATAAATATCTCTTACATGTGTCACATTATCATTCACGTGCTAGTCAGTTTTACACTACACAGTTCACAGTTAACCAAATAACGCGCCGTGGTTCTTAAGAGTGTGAATCTTATATAACATAACCATATTCTCTCCCCATCATATTTAAAACACTTCATCAAACCACGCGATTAACTCACCAAGGGTTAATATAATCGGACAAATTCTAGCACCTTTATTCGCTACTGCAACACCATAAAGTATATTTATTACTCAGCTTATGTCTGTATTTGATATAAATAATATTAACAGCATATACAATGGCTGCACTCGCGTACGGATCTTATTGATGCAGGAATGAACATCGCGTGTTCGTAAGACAATTGTTGAGACTACTTTGCAAACGAGTTGAAATTTATATGTGCCTATAGTTGGACAATTGTAGGTTTGTAACGATTGCATTTACAAGTATATTATGGACGTTATGCAATGTGTAATGCAAAGCGCAGTTGCATGTAAATCAATCACTTTAACAACGTTCTGTTGCACAATATACAGATTGAATACACTTAAATTAAATACGTTATTGAACTTGCAAATTATGAATTTGTTTTCACAATGTTTGCATTAAATTGTCGTAATAACAGCAGATTAGTTCAAGATCAATAAATTATTTTAAGAATTATTTACTTTATTCTTAGGATATACCAAATGTTATCCGACTCATAAACCTTTTAAGTTATTTCATTGATAAATTGCATATTCTTTTTTTACAATTATTAACAAATAAGTAAGATAAGCACAAGTGAGTAAAATTTTGTACTGATATATACGACGGGTGATTCATTAGTGTTTAAAGTTCAGATGGCGTCACTGACGTCAAATCTGTATATCATCAATCAGTGTAATCTTTCGACGACTGTAAAACATATCAGATAAATTCATTGTGTATTTTTGTTTTAGTGGCTGTCAAAAGTGAGCACCGATGATTAGAATTTTGTTTCTGGGTTTCTGTGTTTGTAAATCAAAGAAAAGTTGGAAGTCGTTCACGGGGACTTTTCACCTTCGATGACAATCATCAGATATTGGTACCAATGAATTCAAGCGTGGTCGTACATCGGTCCTAGATGAAGAGGGTCCATCTGGTGCAATTGAGGTGACTACGGTTGAAATGGTCAACAAAATCCAACATATTGTATTGGCCGACCGACGAGTGAGGGTCAGAGAGATTGTTGAGATCGTAGACATCTCATCTGAACGTGTGCAGAACATCCCACATGAAGATTTATTCCTTACAAAGCTATCGGCAAGATGGGCGCGTTTGCTCACAGTAAGCGGAATCGAATGACCACGTCGAAACAGTATTTGGACCGCAATCCGACGAGTTCATTCTGCGTTTCGTGAGTCTTGATGAAACACCGCCATAGAAAATGAAGAAACAGTCAAAACAGTAGATTTCACCTGACAAACATGCAGCAACATGAAGACGATTCCATTGAGCGGAAAAATCGTCACCGCCTGTTCCTAGGATTGAAAAGTCATAATCTTCATCGACTATTGGGAAGGGAAAGAACGATAACAGGCCAGTGTTACCTATACTTAATTATCGGGCAAATTTGACAACGCATTGCCCCATGCAGCTGCAGCTAAATTAGTAGGATTTCTGACCTTCCCGTCAGACTTCTTCAGTTTTCAAACATGAAAAATTGACTTGAGAGGAGGGACGAACGAAGAGGTCGTCACGGAAACTAAAACCTATTTTGCTGAGTTTGACAAATTCTGCTATTTGGAGGCCTTAAAAGAGTTTAAAATCGTCGAGGCAAGTTGAAAAATAAATCAAAATTTTCTTGAACAATTTTTTCGGTTATCAATCACCCCTCCGTATGTATTGCAATTGCAAAATGAAGGCCGAATTAGTTTTATAGCTATATATAACTAAAAAATCAAAATGACTAAAGCATATACTTCGCTGCTGGATGTAAGAGATCCTTTAAAAGGCGCTGACTACTTTGAGTATGTTATTGTTATTACTATTGTTCGCCGGGATAGCGCAGTGGTAAGAGCGCTAGGCACCTGTACAGGATGTCGGGGTTCAAATCTCCGTTGCGCAGCCGATTTTTCTAAAGATCGGTTGCAGCAAGGGTGGTCGGTACCCCTCCCGGTACCCTTCAGTGTTGAGGACAAGTCAACACTGCTACCCTCTACGGCCAGGAGAGGCAGTAACAAGTCATACATTTCACACACACACACGTACACTACCTAATGTAGAGTGATACAATAGACCTCAAGGCCGCAATGTTAAACCCCTGCATTAGGATACAAACAACAACTATTTTTCGATGATATTAAGTTTTAACTCCAGCTACATTACCACAAATTTCTCAAACTATCCGGGGTACTAGTAGAATAAGCGATAAAAAATTCTGGATGAGGTATCTCATCGGACGTATAGCCATAAGGAAGGATTTGCAGCCAGGCATTTTTACTTTCTTGACCCAATATTGACAATAATTATTACTTTATTCTCAATGTTGTACGTTTCGACCACAAATTGAAAGTTTTTAACAACAAAAGCTACAAAAAGCAATTCTCAGGTTGCATCACTTTTGGATCTTATACTTCAGGCACTCGACCATGAACCATTATGAACCATGCTCTTTATCTGCTCGGTAAAAAGGAGTTCCATTAAAAGTTTTATTCATACGAATACATACAACATAATTTTGGTCAAAATAGATAGAGACGGGGTAACCACTTTATCTATCTACCAGCTTCTTTTGGGAAGGTTTGCATCCTCGTCATTTAGAATTACAGCAACCATCTTCAAACTAGTGTCCAGTGTCAATGACACTCACTTCGAACAGAAATGTGCGAATGGCCATCAGCTACATATTACAACCAGATATTGTTACTGACTCTGAACTCTTACGGCACTGACACAGCACCAAAATATCCCGCAGATGTTATTGATACGGAACTGGTAACATATGAGATGTGCAAATAGCGTAACAAGGGAACACCAGCAACCCCCACATCCCGATTTCGATGAAACTGCAAGAGTAGCTTGATAAGAGCAACCGCAAAATCTTTTTCTGGAGAATCTCCCGATTCCGGTGTACAGCCCTCGCCAAAGATTTGAATAATATTTAAATTTTTGTAAATATCACGGAAACTATAACAGATTTCTTCCTTTTTGTAAAAAGTATATTACATAGTCCCAAAGATGGCGTGAATTATTTTGGGGAAAAATTCATAAGGGGGAGACTGGATACCCCATACCCCCATTTGTTGATTCATTTTTATTTTTATTATTCACAAATAAAATCGCTTTTATGTAAAAAAAAAAACGGTGCTGTATAGTAAATTTAAACAGTTAATAACAGAGATATGGGAAAACGATCTTGTCATTGATTGTGGTTATAACTGTATGCATAGATATTTATCTAGAAATTATTTGTTAATTCGATAACGTTTCCAAGAAATACTGTAATATGATCTGATGAGTATATCGATGTAAATATCGACTAACTAAAAGTACAAGTATTCTGTCACGTACACCATTATCGTAATGCGTATATAAGGTGGCCGCTTCAAACAATATGTCAGAAGCATTTTATTCGTGCAGTGCAGTTTATCATAATGGTAACAATTAATATAGACACTGTGTTGAACATATTACATGCAACATTTCAAGTAGCCAACATCACAATAATAATACCATTAATTATAATATCAGTGTTAAACATGTTAGTTATATTAATAATGCTCTATTCAATCACGCCGAACTATATATTTAATCTTCATAAACGAATGCTTTCCATATATTTCAATCTGATTATATTATAGTATTTTTTGGGAACGTTGTCAAAATAATAAATAATTCTTAGATAAATATGCATATATTTATAACGACAATCAATGACAAGTAATGTTTCATTATCATTTTCTTATATATTTGTTATTAACTGTCAAAATTTTCTATGCAGCACGGTTTTCTACATAAAACCGACCTTATTTGTGGAAAATAAAAATAATAAAATTCAAAAAAATGGAGGGTATGGTGTACCCGGCCCACGTTATTAATTAATTAATTTTTCCTTGGGACTATGTCGTATATTTCAAATTATATTCTACAAAAAAAGAAGAATCTGTTATAGTTTCCGAGATATCTACAAAAAGGGTATCTGAAGGGTTGAAATGCTTGTGTTCTAAGTCAACGCCTCATCCAATTCTATTTCTAGATTCTAATAAACAAATACGAAAACCTGCTGCGCAATTTAAAATAAATAAACAAATATCATTGGTCACCAAGCGCGCCGTCAAAGAATTCCACATATTCAATATATTTTTGTATATGCGTTGTACAGAATCGTAAAATCGATGTATAATTATGTACGTAAACATGTTAAAATTTTTCAGGTCAATGAAACATATGTTAATGCATGCACGAGCGTTTCATTTCTGCAGCATCTGAAGAGTGGGCGGTCAGCGGTTGTTATAAAATTATTGTTTGCCCATACTATAAGTTTTTACTGAACATTTTAATAGAGACCATTTCAAGTATTTATTGCTGTCGATTGAATTCGTTTCTCCGCCTTATGTTGCTAATACCTGTTGCGCCAGGTACTTTTACACCTGTAATTTTCTTCAATGCAGCATTTAAAAAATTCAAAGCACTTCAAACAATGAACTGCAAAAAAGTTACATTGTAAAGTACAATTTGAAAAATTATAATCTTAACGAAGAAAACAGAAACACTTGCACAGCAGGAACGACGTAGAGAAACCGGGCACAACGATTTACACAATATCTACCATGTTGCTCAAGAGTCTCGTGTAGGCGCTTATCTCCGAATCGTTTGGAATTGTTGATGAAAATTTTAGGCTGTAAGTTATTAAGGATTGCGAATGGATGAAGCACTAAGGTATTCAAATAATGGGAGCACACTCCTACACGAACCAATAATATTTCGAATATAAATATAACAATAAACTTTGAAAATCATTGAATATTTAAAAGATGCCCAACTGTAGGTTTAAAAAAAATTAACGATTCAATCTAGGTAATAACTAAAGCTGTATTACAGCCACAAACTATTAGGTACTGTTTTGTTTAGGTATTAATGTTTTTTTCTTGCGTTTTATATATTTATTATATAAACTAGATTCTCTATCTCAATACACGTCTTGTAGCCACATCCAGTTTTAGCCTTAATGCCTTGCTGTCCCAGCGTCCTCTATCTATATAATACAACACCTTCCCTCTAAGATACATTTATCACAAAACCAAACTTATTTCACTAATTACCAAGATATATTATATACGACCAATGTTTTTCAATATTATATAATTTCCTAATAGAATATGTTTATCGCCCTTCATACTATACCCCACCTTTTAGAAAATTAATTGCAATATTTTCCCTTTACAACTCTACCCGATCTGGTGAAATATCCTCCCATTGTATTTAAAAATTTACTTTCGTTCCCATTGCTTTAGTTACGATTGCTGCTATTGTTTTGCATGTTATCCTTATATTCTTTGGATTTGCATTATTGTTGTTTCTGTTGGAGCTTGTCTCTTCTTCATTTTCTTGAAAATTACTACTACCCGTAGGTAAGATGTGTGTTTCGTTGTTTCCGGCATCATCGCTTACTATGTATGATCGTGGGTGTTCAATTTTCTCCATAACCTTTCCATTCGTCCATCTTTCTTCTGATTTCCTTTTAAACATTATTGTTTGTCCTCGATGGAAAGTGCCACATTTCTTAGCATTCTTGTCTTGTAATATACTTTCGTTTGGTTTTTGTTTCTTTGTATAGCTTGTCTGTCTTTGTCTAGTGTCACCCTCGGTCTTAAATTATCAAATTTCTTTGGGATATTGGTTCTTAAACTTTTTGCCTTTAGAATTTGAGCCGGTGAATATAGCTGACATAGAAAAGGGGAGGGTAAAAACGCTACAGGATATGAAAGCAATGGCAAAAAGTATAAGACAATGGAAGAAATGGGTGAAAGAGAAACCGAACTCATAACACAACTCCAACGCTCGATAAGGAAGGAGATGAAGAAAAAGTTGATAGGATATTTTGGTGATATTCAATTGCCTACTGTATTTTATTGTCTGAAATTTATTTACAATTATTTATGCAAGTTTGATGGGTGATGTACGATGGTTACTCCATTAATCTTTTGACAGAGACCATTATAGTATGCAGGCTGATTCATTTTCGACACTCACCATGGGGATCTCGCTCATTATTGGAGAGAGAGGGTAGGTTTAAATTTGGCAAAGTTGCTAAATATTGTGTTTCCTATGAATCTGAAAAAAAGCTTGTGACAAATGACGTGCGAGATTTTATTTTAAAACAAAAAAACCCATATTATCCTTTTACCCCTAGCACTTTTATTCGGCCTTGCAGAGAAAAACTAAGACACATTCTCAGGGTCACTCTTGATCTTCTATCTAATGGTGTACTCGAAATTTACATATGACGTTTCGATTCCTTCTGACCATCATCAACTTTCTTATTTCTTACCGGCGCCATATTGGATTTTAACACCGTCAAAAAGAGTTTTTTCCTGATTTCAATCATGTATAACATGTTGAAAAAAGCTTTGATATTATGGTTTTATTGATCATTGTAATATTAAATAAGGTAGCCATGAAATTTAAAACTGTCAAACAAAATTATCTGATCAGATGAATCAAAATTTACGAATTCTGAAATGCTTAACAGAAATACGGAGCACTATTGGACATTAGAAAGTCCCAGACAAAAGAAGGCAGGAGACCTCAACATCGCTGTTTTGATGGGTATTTTGGAAAACCGTCTGATAGAACCAGTTATGTAAGAAACATTATATGGGGAAAGATACTTAAACCTTCTTCGCACATACGTATCTAACTTCTCAGATAACAATATTCCATTAGATCAACTACAACATCTATGGTGGCAACAAGACGGCGCACCGGCTCACAATGCGGGGAATTGTAAATTAAGAGTTTCCAAACCCTCGGATTAGAAATAGTGGAGTTATTAAAATTAATATTTGTAAAGATGATATCCCACAAAACATTGAAGAACTTCGAGATAGACTCCAGAATGCCTTCGATATAATTCCTAGAAGAACCATACAAAAGGCAGTTCATGCCGGAAACCGTGCACGATTGTGTATTAATCACAATGGCCAGTTATTTAATAATGGAAGCTTTATTTAAAGACAAAAGTATAAAATACGTCACAATAAAAATGGAGCTACAATAAATAACTAATTAATTACTGTAATTGTTGGTTCATTGTTTTGTTGTTATGATTACCGTTATTGTTACTTTAATTAATTGTTACAAATCAGGTGCGAAGCTTACATAAACTTTGCAAAACACACCTCTAATTTACCATTTATAAAATATCCAATTCATTTTAATTCAAATTCATTACGCGGTATGTTAAACCGTTCATTCTCGAAGTTTCTATCAAGATCTAGAAGAATGGTTCGATGTGGCTGTTGTCGTTCTGGATACAGTTGTAAATATCTTGTACTCTCTATTGTTGTATTTCGGTTCGATAAATATACAATACTTAACATATTTCGTTTCTTTTCATTGGTGTACGACATTTTTTTTATTACTAACGAACGATAATTGAAAAGTTTGACCGTTTAAAATTTCATGGGTATCTTATGTAATACTAACATGTGTTCTTGGTCAATAAAACCCATAATATCAAAACTTTTTGTCAACATGGTGTACATGGTCGAAATCAGAAAAAAAACTCTATTTGACGGTGTGAAAGTCCAATATGGCGCCGGTAAGAAATAAGAAAGTTGATGATGGCCAGAAAAAATCGAAATGTCATATAAAAATTTCGAGTACACCATGTGATAGAAGGTGACCTTCAGAAGTTTTAGTTTTTCTCTGCAAGGCCGAATAAAAGTGCTAGAGGTAAAAGAAGAAAATGGTTTTTTGTTGTTTTAGAAAAATATCTCGAACGTCATTTGTCACAGGCTTATTTTTTCTTCGGATTCATAACAAATATAAAATTTAGCAACTTTGCCAAATTTGAACCTACCCTCCGTCTCCAATAATAAGCGAGATTCCCATGGTGAGGCTCGAAAATAAATCAACCTGTATAATAATTTATAATGGCAAGTACAGTCTGGTGTTTAATTTTCCATTAACCTACTGATATGCTTAAATCAATTAATTTAATTACTGACCTATAGAGATTACATGCGATCTAATGAAGATAAATGTACGATGATAACAATATACAATTACCGAATCCTAATACTAGGTAATTCATGAAGATATACAATATAGATACATAATACATATGGATTAACAAATGTAGTACAATTTAAATATGAAGTGTGCCTGTACTCACAAGGGTAAATAAAAGGAAAATGAATATTGAAATGTAAAAAGACGGAATACGTTTAGGGGCTTTATATAAATCCGAATATTGGAGCTCTACATACGATGCAATTTTAATCAGATTACTGTCCATATGAAAGCCTGTAGATTTCCCCATTAACTATCGAGGTATTTCCGCTAATTATTCTTAATCTTCGTACTAACGGTTTGGTATTTGGGAAAATTATGTCATCCGCCGGGTTGTAAATAACTCCTTCCACCTCGGCCGCTTGGTCCTATTGTGGAGCATACTAACGGTTTAGACGTCGTTTAAAATATTTTTCTTTCCAATCAACCACATTTCTTAATTATGCAGCAGGAATTAGAAGTTTATTATGATAAAGAGCTAATGTTGATAGTGGCGTTCTAAGAGCAGGATTGTTCTCAGAGTGCTACGCCTGACATTACATTTTTTCCTTTGTGGTTTTTTGCCGAGGATGGCAACTTAGTTGCCGAAATGCGTATTCATAGTTCTTTACTCAACAAGATGGTAAGGGGTATTTTTTTAACTTAAATTTATTTTAAGCCGCCGTATCCTATACCTAACCTACATAAAGAGCTACGACCAAAGCCACCACGTTAGTAGTACATCATCGTACTTGTTTAAACATCCGTTCAAAAGAAAGCAATGTTGTGTATTTCCCTTGTATGTTATACATTTACATCAAAAGGAATCGTGCTTCATTAAAGCTTAACGATAGAAGTTATTATAATTGGGGCTTAAACACTGGCAATTGGAATTGCTACATATAAGCTGCATATTATTACGTAATTAAATTGTATTGATCGACGTAATTTCTTTGGGTTTTTAAGAGGTCTTTCCGTTGTATGGGGCGATGGTTAATCCTAAGACTTCCTTTATTTAAATGATTTACGATTAACGAAAAACGACACAACAGACTACCTTCCGCTCTTAACAAATAAGGAATAAAAGAATGTGTATAGTGAGCTTCACGAAAAATTAAAATAACTTAGATAATGAGGTTATAATAATAATAATATAGTAATAATAATTTATTTCCTACAGGCAAGAAAAACCCAAGTACAGGAAATGTATAAATAAGGTGTACACAATGCGAATACATTTAACAAATTTAGTAAAGTAAATAAGTCTCAAATATGCTACATGAGAACAGAAAAAGAAAAAGATAAAGCATTTAACACTCTAAAGGATATTGATAGCTGCAGATATAGCTTTAAATGAGCTGAAATTCACGTCACACATATCAGCGACTTTGTTATAAGTATTACACATCTTAAATACAGATGACTTAACTAAAACGTTTGCTCTACTTCTTGGACAATTAAACATACATTCATAGCGTGCTCCTAATCTAGGAACATTAAAATTAGTTTTACTCAACAGCCACGGACAGTCAATATTATTATTTAACAAACCAAACAAAAATTTAAGACTTAACATATCACGCTTCTTACATAAAGAAACAAAGTCTAGCCTGGCTAACATAATATTATAGTCAAGTACCCTTTCAGGATAAAACCCATCAATTTTAGATTGGAGACCACACCAACGATGCGTATTCGTTTTGACCTAATATGAGTGTAATAAAGTAGTGTTAGGCAACTGATGTTGCTAAAAACACGTCAGTTTCTACAGATAAGTCCGGTAAGCACTCGCAATTGTAGTGTTCATATGTTCGACAAACGAAAGTTTGCTGTCGAAGGTAACTCCCAAGTCTTTAATAGATTGGAGTCGTTGGAGAACTCCGCCATTTAACTTGTAGGTAAAAACTACGTAATTGTTGCTCCTCGTATACGACACCGTTTTACACTTCTTGATGTTGAGTTGCAAGTGGTTGTATGTACACTATTCATTAACAGCTGATATATCTTTTTGCAGTTAAATACAGTCTTCAATCGATCGTATTTCTCGAAATATTTTCGGATCATCAGCAAATATTAAGTGCTCGCTATTAATAATGTTGGTGATGTCATTTATAAACAGTAAGAACAAAACTGGACCAGGGTCCGATCCTTGTTGCAATCCAGAAGTCGGACGAATTTGTTCAGATCTCACATGGCAGTATTCAACAAATTGTTCTCTCCGAATTAAAGACGATCTAAGCAGCGCTAACAAAGAAGGTGAAAACTCAATAGCCTGTAAATTCCAAAATAGTACATAGTGGTCAACTTGGTCAAACGCCTTTTGAAAATCAATGTAAACTGTGTTCATTTGGCTCTGCCTGTCAAGGGTTTCCGATAGAAACTGAGTAAAGGAATCTAAATTCGTAACTGTATAGCGTTTTGCCATAAATCCTTGTTGATTGGGTGAAATGAAGATTTTAACTGCATTATAAATATGGTCGCATAGTATGGACTCGAAGATTTTTACAAAGTTGCACATAATGGATATGGGCCTGTAGTTGCATATATCATCCGGCCTTCCAGATTTTAGGTTATAAAAATTATCGAAATGGGAATCTTTAAGTACACAAGTAACCACTACTGGGTCGCATTCAGGTGAAATATTCTTAAGTCCGATTTTATATTACTTTACATTTAATCCAATTGGGTTAATTTGGGGACAGCTCAAAAGGAATTTACAGTATTTGTTTTTATTTCTATTGCATTTCTTTCTTTCTATTAAATTGTACCCGCTGTACACAAATATATTGACAAATACACTATTTTATCAATACCAATATATTGTTTTATTGAAAAAAAAGTTCGATAGAAGATATATTTGTATCATCACTCTTCGAATAAAATGTTCATATGTACTACAAAACTTATATACCTATATATTTTCCTTCCTAATTGTTATTCAAAACAGCAAGTGTAGCCCTTTTTCAATTTTTGCTAATAGACAAATACTATCTGCAAACATTTAATCCTTCACAGGTAAACTCACAATAGCAAACCCTTGTAATCCGATTAGTACTAATTAATAAAGTTATTTTAATTTATCGTGAAGCTCACTATACGCATGTGTTGAGGCACACAAATACAGCTATTTTATTTTAGAACAAGCTGAGGGCAAATTAACTTCTATCAAATGGAAATTCGTGCCGCTCAGAAAGGAAGAGCATCGCTAGACATTCGTAGTACTATTATCGAATTGTAGACGTGATTTTCAAGTAAAGATGCCGGAAATGAGTGAGTTTGAATGCGCATCGTGGCTGCTCGGAAAATCCTAACTTACATTTTATGCACGACTTTCATGCATATGCATGTGTTCACCTCTGCATCTCATTAATACGCTGTTCTGCGGCAGAAGTGCTACCAAGCAAAGTTGAAGTTAAAATATGTATTAGAATTGGAAAACTTTTACAATATGCTTATTATAACGGTAAATACACTAGAAGTGTAATGAGAATTCAGTATACGGGGTGTCAGTTTTGAAACTTACAATTGGAAATATCTCCTGAAAAAGGGATAATAATTTAAATTGCATAAACCGTTTCTAGGATAGGAAGGAGGGAAATAAAATCAGAGATTTAATCCTCACTAAACCCCGACGTTTCAGCTACCCCAACAAGAAAAAATAGGATTGGAAAGCCTGCATACAATGCTCGCCACTGATACAAGTAGTAATTATACAGGCTGTACCAATAAATAACAAACGTAAATTTAAAAAAAAAGTTAATAGTGTGTGTGTTGAACTGTACAATCGTACAAAAGGTTAATTAATGCAGTAAATGTTCAAAGTGGTTTCTATTGTATGTACAGATTGTTCCAAATTCTTTAGGAGCGTGGGCAAACGTGTTTTCTAGTAATATCGCGACATGCTTGAGTAATTCTTTGCTGCAGTTCCTCAAGTAATGCTGGCTGGGTGTTATAAACAATTGATTTGATTTGACCCAATAGAAAAAGTCCGGTGACTAGGTTTCCACTCAATAGGGCCTCTCCTTCCAATCCATTCGTTCGAATAATTAATATCCAACTAGTGCCTCACTGCAACTGCGTAGTGAGGAAGCGCTCCATCTTGTTGAAAGTGCAACAATTCTTCGTCTAGAGCCAGTGTTTCCGAAAACACAGCACGGTGTTGGCGCAGGAATATTTTGCAGCAACCCGAGAGTTGGAAAACACTATAACCTCGGGCAATATGCAACAATTTTCCAGGCCGAAGTTTACGCCATTGAGATGTGCGCAAGAGAGATTTTGAACAAAAACCTCAAGTACACATCAGTAAAAGTTTACAGCGATAGTCAGACTGCTGTGAAAGCATTGCAGTCGCACAAATACCACTCTAAACTGATCTGGAGCTGTAGAACTATTCTGAACATAATAGGGGCGTCCAATAAACTAACCCTAATCTGGTTCCCGGGTCACTCCCTCATTCAAGGTAATGAGGCAGCCGACGCCCTTGTAAAAGAGGGTGCTGCGGGTTGTTTCCGGGGTCCGGAACCGGCAATTGGCATATCAATGTCGATAGCCAAACGACAAATTTGCTTCTGGTTAAAACAGAAAGTACTCCAATTTTGGAGCAGTTCTCCTGGTTTGGT
>JARFOC010093748.1:0-13270 GCA_031763485.1 Osmoderma eremita | reverse complement strand
ACCTAACAAGTTTATCAATATATCGCTATGTAATGAAAACTGCTACACGTAGCAGCTTTTTTAAGCTGCTACACAAAGTAGCAGTTTGTAGCTGCTACGCAAACAGAGCAGTTTTACCCATCACTAGTTATCAATGTATGCAGAAGGGATTAAGCTAAGCCATCTGCTTACTATTGCAACAGAAAAAGAATTAATCAAACCTATAAAAAAGAGCACAGAGTTCCACAACTGTGTGATCGATCATTTTGCAGCAACCAACGATGAATGGATACACTTAATTTACAAACACTGTTAAAAACCTGGGCAAATGTTGAAGTTGAAAAATATTTTTGGCACATACGCACACATACATTTAAACATTTTTTAAATATGAGGGATGTCGGGTTAGTAAGGTACATTTGTGAATTACAGACACATTACTTTATTTATAGAAATCAAACATACACTAATAAGTAAAAGTGTGAACTGTTAGCTAGCGTGAACTGTTAACGGAGCCAGGTCTGGATTATGGGGCGGTGGACAATAACTTCCCAATTTTGTTTCTGAAGCCAGGCCTTCGCTGGTTTGGGGTGTGCGGTATTGTATTGTCATGCAATAACTTATTCCTTTCGTCAACCTTCCTCTTCTTTTCTGCCGAATGGCTTGGTGTAGTTTTTCGAGAATTGGACAATAAATATCGCTGTTGATTGTCGCTTTCGGTGGTAAAAACTCTATTAGCAAAATGTCTTGCATATCCCAGAACATAGTTGCCATTGTCTTCGCCATTGTGTTGGTTCGATTGCTGAATTTGTTCGGATGCTTCCACATCATCGAACCTTTTTTTTGATTCGGGGATATGATGATGTGCCCACGTTTGGTCTCCTGTAACTATAGACTCTAGAAATCCGTTTTCCTGACGATAGCGCGCTAAATGCTCCATTTTCGCCGCCATTCGTTGCATTTTATGTTGGTCGGTCAACAGTTTTGGTACCCATTTCGCGGACACCTTTCGATAGACTATTAAATACGATTTCACTAACAGAGCTTTTAGGAATGCTGGTCAATAGAGCAAGTTCCCGTTTTCAACCGACGATCTTCTCGAATCATTGATTCTCATCCGTTTTGGTTGTTGACGGTTTTTTTCGCACACCTTCGGGATCATCGTTCAGAGCTGTTACCTTCACTTTTGAACTGGTTTCACCAAACACTAACTTGTTTTCGATTCATAACGCTTTCTGCGTAAGTCTTCAGTATTTCTTTTCATGAATTTCGGTAGGTGTTTCATTATTTGCTTGCAAAAGACGATACACCGATACTCACTGAAACATTACAAATGTGTTTAAACACAAAATTTAATTTTGGAATATGCAAAATTATACGTGGTTTTTGCTTTGAATTTAGTTTAGTTAGTTTGGCATCCACTTTCAACCGGAATCTCTTCAAAATAATAACTAATATTTCAGACTAAAATGCGAGTCATGCATTCACCAACACCTTTGTATGGTGACGTCACACATCAGTGCGGTGGTTAGTTATTTCGGTGGTAACGATAGACTGCTCACCCACTGAAAAGAACTACGAGCCACCACTGCATATTATTCAATAAAAGGCCATGTACCTATTATATTTCCGAAAATTTCAAAACAACCCTTGTCATCTCTTCAACAGAAAACTTGCACCTTGTTTATTTCATACCGGAAGCTATTTTAGTAAGGATTTGGAAATTGTGTGGCCAGACACAAAAAGAATAATAATGATTACAATTTGTAAGATATTTCATGAACCTGATATCAACGGATTGCTACGGTATATTTCATGAAAATAAAAAAAAACAGATCAATATCGGTAAAACTATGAAATGAACGTCTTCATGAGAAATTAATTTCTCAATGGTCTTTTGATATAAAATAAATAACTGAGACAATTACTTCCATTATTATATTCTAATTGGCAATTGACAGTTGCGGCTATAAAAGAACGTCACGCAATGTTGTAAATGCATTAATTTACGCCTTATATGCAGGGTGACGCATTAGTGTGGCAAAAGTCGATATATTCGTTATCATATAAGATATCAAAAAAAGTAATTTCCGAAAATTGTAGACAGTCTTGAACTTAACATTTTAAAATTATTTTCATACGTACAGAGTGTTTCATATCACCATGTTGAACCAAACATACGTTTTCTTAAATAGAACAGCCTGTATATTACTTAGGATTTAGGTAAGCTCATGCCTCACACCCCCTATATATAATTTCATTGAATTATACAGCGTGCTTCAGAAGTTATGGTCAATTTTATATGCAAATCATTGTAGGTTCAAGGTCTTGCATACTGCAAACACAGTCTGAAATTTTTCTTTTACAAACATAGATTTTTGATAGTGGTCCACTTTTATAGTATAGAGAAATTTTTTGAAACTCAAATACATTGATTACTCAATTATTTTAAATGGATCAGCCTGCATTTTATAGAGAAGAAAGAATAGTCTAATTACTTTCATTTTTATTATGCAATCTCTGTATCTAAAATCATTAATTTCTAGACATTTTAAAGTCTTTTTATAAAAGTGTGATTTTAAGAAATTATTTTAATAGAACGAGTTAATCGTGGAAAGATGACAGTAAGACACTCTTACGTCTTCATTACCAGCTAGGAGGTTAAGTAATTGGACCACATTTTTTGGAAGTACGAGTAAATGGTCAAGTTTATTTGGACTTTTTAGAAAATCATTTACCGTTGTTATTGGAAAATATTCCCCTAAGCGTTCGTCAACGGATGCCGTATCTGCACGATGGAGCTTCGTTCCTTTACACTAGGTTAATACACGACCATTTCTTTGCAAGATGGATAAGGGGAGGGGAACCATTTGAGTGACTAGCTCGATCACCGGAGTTCATTAAAATTGACTTTCTCATGTGGTCATATGTATGAAAAAACTTTTATAGCAAATACCGCCAACTACACGAGGTGATATGAAAAACAGAATAATAGACGCATTCTCGCGTCTATTTCATTTAAGAAAACGTATGTTTGGTTTACTCTGGTGGTATGAAACACACTGTATATGAAGAGAATTTTAAAGTGTTAAGTTTAAGACTGTTTACAATTTTCGTAAATAACGATAACGGATATATCGAGCTTTGCCACACTATTGCGTCAGCTTGTATATAAAATAAAACCAATTCATAAATGCAAGGCAAAATATTTTATGTTTATACCATGTTCATTTAAAAATGAAAATGATTCAACCATTCAATTCATACTAGTTACGAGTAAACCAAACGTCTAAACTATATTAAAAATTTTCTGTTTACTGTCATGGATTAAGTATGATGCAACAACGTCAAGTCTCAGATTGGAGGTAGTCATGTAAACACAAGAAAGAAATGTGAAAATTGTAATAGTAATAAAATTCAGAGTTAATTGGAGAAAAGTCACGTATTATTCGAACTGATACCTAATAACTGTCTAGGTGTAGGTGCTTTTTAAAAATAAATTCCTACACTTTTCATTTTTTAGTTTAATATAAATTTCAGGGATAATGTAATGTATACATATATTGTCAAGTATACATTTTCAAAGTATTGTTGCTTCACAATTTCCGAATTAGTGTATCGCTCGCTGCAGTGGACTTGTTATATATGTACATATATAATCGTCCTGAAATCTGAAGTTGGTTTAATGCCTAGCGGACGAATTATAAAACAAAAGTGTAAATTTTCGCGGAGAAGTTCAAGACTGGGTCCACACGGATCGATTTATTCCGCACCTTATTCATATTACAGCAGTGTTTTTAGTAATAAGTTAAGTAAGAGTGAATGAAATTAAAACCTACTTGAGCGCTTTTGCGACTTTGTGTTTCTCACTTTTAAGAAAAATCAGTTTACTTTTTGAAAAATGTGTACATCAAGTAGAAATCCTGGCGGGCGTAGACTGGACACCAAATTAACAAAACAAAAGTTAAGAGGATTCAGTGAACTATGTGAACAATTAAAGGATGGGCCAATGCCACGATTGTACTTGGTGTTTTGATAATGCTCTTTTTTATTAACAATTTTATATGTTGTTTAATAATATGTAGATTAACTAAGAAATACATCATTTTGTATTGCATACTTATGGTTTTAATTAACTACGGTGTCCAGTTTGCATGTATCTTTTGCAGTAGATTTTTGGCTAGTTCAAAATTACCGACAGGATTAAAATAGCAGGCAGGGTAGGCCCCAGTTTACATCCACCCAGAAACCTGAGCAGTAATTTTAAGAATTGAAGCAAGACTGAGACGTTACGCTTACATGCTTTAATATACATACTTAATTAAATTTAAGGGGGTGTGACCACATTGTTTACCAAATATCGATTTATAAGGAGACTAATTACTTAAAGTAATTTTCAGGGGAGCTGTTACACCAGAAAATTAGTTTAGCATGCCCCCACCTTTGAGTATAAAGTAGATAAATATAGCAGCAACTGCTTCCACCGACTTTTTCGTTAGCTAATCAAGAGTAAGTGGATGCGACAAGATATACAAAGTTATAAATAAAAATTGAATTGATACATATCTTTAATATTACGATGTCATCCGTCAGGTTTGATAAATGGCCTCTTCTACTACGGCCTCTGGCACCTATTGTAAAGGGGACGGTATCCTAGAGTGCATCAAACAAAGTCGGGCGCCCAGAATCTTGTTCAATGAGGTCTTCTTCAGGATAACTAGGGAAGTAACATGTGGCACTACTTCTTCGTTCTCCATACACTGTCGGCCTTCCGCTTCATCCGATAACCCGATTCTGTTTATGTGCTTTTTGAGTCTGAGGTGACCTGTAAAAATAGAACTTTTTATATACATATTACATAAACATAAACAAAATAAAATTTCAATTATGTATTAAACATTAAATCGATTCCGCACAAAAATAAATACAACAATACATAATGTCTCTGGCCGGAAAACTCCTTAGCCCCGTTTGCATTGCTCTTCGACGTGCCTGGAACAACTGAACGTCCGCTTGGTATACGGCGATCGGGGTTACCGACATCGTAGCACCGTTTAGTTGTGCCTGGACTCGCGATGAGCGTGCATCGTTTTAGTCAACAACACGAAAGGAAACAATCGTCTACCTATCTTAGATGGTTTAGTAATGAATAATAATAAAAAATTGTAAATAGATATATACAGAAAAGAAGCCAACACAGATAGATTCATAATGGCGGATTCAAACCATTGTCAACAACATAAGACGTCTGCGATAAATTTCCTAGTAAATAGATTAATTAAATTCCCGTTAAGTCAAAATAGATACGAATAAGAATTAAAATATATTAAAAACATTGTAAAACATAATGGTTACTTCTCTGTAGATGATCGCGTCCTTAAGAAGGTCTAATATAGATAACACGTTAGAAACTCCACAACGATTTCTCCGGTAGAACCCCGCGACAAAATTTTTAATATTACCTTTTCATAAAATAACAAAAGGAATTAGCTGAGTCGTAAATACGAGAATATGAAAATTGGTCATAAATCGTCGAACACAGTTCGTAACCTTTCAGGGAATTCTAAAGGCAAACCGGACATGAAATAAAAGTTGGGAATTTACAAAATTACAGATTGTGAGAAGGTCTATATTGGACAGACAAAGAGGTATATTCAAACTAGGTATAAGGAGTATATCTTGCACTACCGAGATGTGAGAGCAGATATGTCTGGCGTTGCTGAACATATCGAAAAATATATAGATAATTTGAATCTAATGAAATCGGTAACTTCGACGCGCAACCTAGATGATATGAATCCATTTATATTAAAACGAATAAAAACTTCTTAATCGGGAAGAAGGGCCCTTGTCATTCTCTGTGCTGATGGATTTATTGGTGTAAAAGCGCTCACTTGACAACGCTCGGATAGTCCTTCTAAGAATTTTTGCGTTTGGGGTGTGCTACTCAGGTACATAGCGCTTATAGACAATAATGAAAAAGCAAAATAATGAACAGACAAAGAAATATAGAATATTTTGTCAAAAAATATTCATTGTACAAAATTTTGTTATTAATAGAAATGGATTAGGTCTGAAATGGCATTAAAGACTTTAATCCTAAAGTTATAGACAAGTTTGTGCGTTACAGAAATCGTGCATGGACTTTATTTTCAACAATTAAAAAATATGGAGATTAGAAATAGTGTTCAAACAATGAAAAAATTGGGGGATAACGCCAAATCTAAAAAGGAACGAGATCACTCGTTTCTTTTTAGCTTTGATCTGTGCGATTATTATAATATATAAAATTGTAATCATCTTAAAAAACAATGGAATAAAGAAGAATAAAAGAGCAGTAAAACAGATTTAGTCAACCATAAAGGTCACGAAAATTGAATGAAACTCACATACTGTTTTTTTGATTTGAGATAAACTTTTAACAACCTGAGCTGAATAATAACAAAAAAATATATTGAAATATTATTGATATCGAACAAGCTAACAGAAATGACGTTGAAAAGAACATTTGGAGAATTTAGAATAAACTTAAGAGTGTGACGGGAGTATCAGCTACACTAACATCGTGCTGTTGGATGGATAATTGAAGTGTAGTCATCACTGAATTAGTATAAACAGTAATACCTTACGCCGATGATCAGACTGTAATCCAACATGAAAATCATAAAGAGGAATCCTGTTACGAAAATTATAAAAGAGGCTACAAGAAAAGAATTGAAAATAAATAAAAAATAAAAATAGAAATAGGTTATGTGTAAGTTAGAGGTTTTAATTAGTAACAATAGACAAAAGTTATGAAAAATAATTTTTATATAAAGCATACAGGCAGGGAATGACTATAACCGTCATTGCAATAAGAAAAGACAAATAGAAGAACGATGTTGTAAATATGAAATACTGCAATAAAATCGGTGAAAATGAGAACACAAAAAATATCGTGTTGCAACCCAAGTTTCCGCAGGATTTCAGAAGGCAATATTATATCTCGACATTTTTTAGAGTCTTCTCACTTTTCAAATATTCCCGAATAGCTTTCTTATAGCATTTAGTTTTGCGTCTAAATTCATACGGCTCTCGTTAGATGTCTTGTTTGATGTGACTCAAAAATTCCTTCCTCCTATCTCGTATCTGTTGAAATAAAGTACGATGTAAATTTACTAAAATGATTCTATGCACAACCGTCTCTTTTAAGAATTTCAAATACAGACAGACTGACAGCAGCGGGAAGGTGTATACATATGCCTACCCTAAACATAAAATATAATTTACCATTCTATTGAACAGTGTCCTTTATTCTTGGCAAATTGTCTTTGAGATTTTCAAATCCAGTTCCGTTTCTGTTTATTCCTTTCCTTTTCTTTAAAGGTCACGTTTTATACGAGGTGGAGGTAGGTAGGTATAATAACATTCTTCTATCCTAGTGTTAACGATATTATGTTTGGTTAAAACTTTGGGACAAATCGTTTATTTATTGTGCAATGCTTCAACACGAATCTTACCAGGACTATGTAATAGTATTAAATTATAAGAAAATTATGCTGTGTAAACACTACTTAAGAGTTTCGGATTTGTAAACTGCTTGATACTTCCAGCAAACAGCATCTGTTTTATCTTACATTGTGTTTATTCATTAATCAGTTCTACGTATGCACACCGGAAGATTGTCGTAAATACTTTAAACTCGAAAAGCATGTTATGCTTTATATTTTTTTAATACAATGATTTCATGATTTAACGATTTTATTATATGTGGTAAATTAATACTTTTGAATATTGATAATCTAGTCGTATATTTATAATAATACAAAATGAACTGACACGACATGATGGCAAGATTACACGCATATGGATATCATCATTTCATTTTTATATCCTTTACAATAATTACTTCTAGATCTATCTGTCGTAAAAGTTTGTTGCGGTCTTGGACAAGCTAATGTTTCTTCTATCAATTTCAGTTAAGAGAAATAGGAAAAAGCTGTCTTTTTATATCAATCAACGGAAGATACACAAGGGACCCGCACATCCCGATTTCGATAAAACTGCACAGACTGAAAGAATACCTTGGAATAAGAATAGTAGTAGTTAGTAGTAGTTAGTAAGAGTAGTTCTCAGGATATACCATTTTCCTTTCTTGTTCAATCCCCCGATTTCTGGGTATAGCCACCTCATATACGCATTACGATAATGGTGTACGTGATAGAATACTTGTACTTTTAGTAAATTGATATTTACATGGATATACTCATCAGATTATATTACAGTGTTTGTTGGAAACGTTATCGAAATAATAAATAATTTCTAGATAAATATCTATATATTTATAACGACAACCAATGATAAGTAATGTTTCATTATCGTTTTCTCATATCTTTGTTACTAACTGTCTAAATTTGCTATACAGTACCGTTTTTTTACATAAAACCGAGTTCATTTGTGAAAAATAGAAATAATCGGAGCTGTACCGGAAGTCAGGGGATTGGGCAGAAAAAGAAAATGGTGTTGTTCTCATACGAAGGCAGTCTTTCAGTCTGTGCAGTTTCATCAAAATCGGAATATACGAGTTGCCGGTGTTCCCTAGTGAGAAAAATAGACTTCTAGAGGGGAGAAATTTTGTTTACTAAGCATAATATATATTGGGCAGTGAACGATGTCTCAGATAGTCTACAACTGTAGCAGAGTTATACTTACTTAGAACTTATGTATATACTGGGAGTCGTTTTTGATCATCAGTTGAGTTTTTCCTAACAGGTTCGTGATGTATGCTTCTGGATCTCTTGGTTTCATAAATATATCTAAAAAAATTACGAATCTTCTAATGTCGAAACCATTATTGAAAAAAGAGTGCCGAGTAAAGTGTGTCGTTGGAAGGACGTGCGATGAATCTTTAAGTTTGCGTAGAGCTAATGCGGGTGCGTTCTTGTTATTTAAATTAATCAAAAACATGTTTACGATTTAATGTTCCGAAAATATCATTCATGGCGGTACTTTTCGAGATCCATCGTATAGAATGTTCTTCGGAAGTGGATTCGGTCATTAAAAGGGTTACAACACCTTGGCGCTCTCAAAAATAGCACAAAAAGAAAAATTGTTTTTGACGCAACCATTAACTAAAAACTTTATGTTATCATTACTATCCATAACATATACACTGCGATGATCTTATACAGCATCTTGCGGTGAATCGAAAACTCATCGTTATCATATTAAGTTCGTGTGTCAGGGACGCTATCGTTACCATCAAATTGCTTATCATCAGGGTTAACTAAATACGCGCAGGCCTGCCACCATACGGGTGATATTTGAATTTAATATTAGATTTTCCGTTAATATCCGGGACGGTCTCTGATTTGTATGGAGTAAGGGTAACATGGTAACAAGCCGTAGGCATCACACACACAATACACATTTACACAAACCTATTGTAAAGTGGTACAATAGCCCTGTGCGATTTTCAGTGCTTTCGGCCTAATGGTTAAATTTAATACTTGCGTCATCAACAAAACGCTAGTATATCCATCGTTGAATAAACTGGCGGCAATATAGGATACAATTCAATTATGTATGAGATGGCGGTAGCAGCGTCGCACAAGTAACAAATTAAAGCATTTTTTTTCAATTTCTAAGTTTAAAGGTGGTGTAAACCCTTAACGCTAATTTGGTGTATCGTGCTAGCTTTTCGTAATGTATGTTGTTAGCTCATATCATACTATTGTTCTCTTTATTTCTCTAATTTTTTCTTGGAATCGATTAATACCTCTTGAGCAAAAGCATTTATATATTGACATAGATCAAAATTAAATTACAAATATCGAAACCCTGGTGATAGTTATAAGTAGAATTTTCTAAATAAGTTACTATATAAAGGAAATTCAACGAATTTTGACAACGTTTGAATTCATAAATACCTTAACTACCCTTGCAATAAAACTAAAACAAAACTACTTTTACCATATTAATGAGGAAAGAACTCTAGATATGTATTTCGGCAACTAAGTTTCCATTCTCAGTAGAATCTACAAAAGAAAATAATGTTAGCCGTAGTACCCTTATAATGTTTAAAGGTAATGTGTTGCATCCTCTTCTTATTCGATCTTCCTTCACCTTCCCCTTCCTGAACTTTAACTATCCAGTTTCATTTCTTCCTCTTAATTTACCACTTATTTGTTTATTATTACGTCAGCTTTTATGGATTCTAAGTTGAGGATACAAAAACAATCTTTACATAGTAACAGCATAGTCTTCTTTACGTGGATCACCCTTGTTGCGTATACGGCCTTGTACAATGGAAACACAAATCTATGCCTGCACTCTTCACACCACAGAAACTGTACACTGGCGTCCCTTCTTCGGTGCCAATTCGTCTAAAGATACTGCCCTTGTGCTTCTTTGCTCGCCTGGTTTCTCGTATGAATCCGCGAACTTGATTTGTAAAATTCGTCGAAACCCGTATTTGAATTGTACAGTGTTATATGTGAGAATGTGTTGTGATTTTACTATTTAAAACTGAAATATTCTTTTACATTACCGGCAGAGGTTAGACATTTAAGATATAATGCTATAGTGCTATAATATAAAAAGTAGTGAAATTCAGTTTTTCAAGAGTGGTCAATTGACATATCAAACGTAAAGAAAATGTAAAGTCAAACTTTCAAGGTGTAGCACGTAGTCGGTTAAACATCAAGCAATCACAAATCAGTTGTAATTTCTTGTAATTGTAATTGTAATTTCTCCAATTTCAGGTGGCCTACATAATTAATTTATCATTCATTTGCCATTAAATTTAGTGATAAAATTTTAATAGAAAATTGACAAATTCATTTTAAATTGACTCAAATATCATGGGGAATTACCAACCAACACGAAAATTACCAAATTTTGAAATTATTATATATGTTAGAAAAAGGACATAAAGCAGGCAAATAAGAAAAAATAACATAAAGAACTCGTATCATAAGATAAGACCTGTGTTATGAACACTCCTTTTTAAATATACTATTATATTTATTATTACTTATTCCGAGTATTTATTTATAATTTTTTTTGAATAAAGAAAATCAAAAAAGTTGATTTGTTTTCTATAAAAACCAGAGGTATCCCAAGAAAATAGAGATACTATCTTCTAATGTTAATATGAAACGAATATTGCTTTAATAAAAGAATTTTTGAATGCAGTATTTTCCCAAGATGTCGACTTTCACGTGTAAAATATATATTTTCTTCCCTATAGCACAGATGCCTCTAGAGTGGCGTTTAGTCACCGTAAGTCAAGGAATATTAAACTTATTAATACATTTCTTATCAAAATAAACTATATACAGGTTATTTAGGCTGCTATTTTCCGTTGAGTCTAGGAATAATTTTTTCCTGCGCGTCAGATGCGAATATAATAACAAAGGCCCGGTTGTCGTCAGCAGTTGTGACGTTTCTCCGTACTTTAAATGTACGTAAGTGTGTGTATTATTATTGCTGTATACATATGTAATTATAAGCAATATTGTCAATATAAAAGCACTATTCTAATGGTTTTCTCTTTACATATGCATATACCGTGCTCTTTTTGTAACGTACACATAGGTATTCCCTGCAGGTAACGTTAAGCGACATAGTAGGCAACCAGTTATATGTTAACGCGTCGTCAGTGTAGATCTATGGCCAATGCAATTACGCCATTATTATTAATTAATTATCTCTGGCTAGCACGTTTTAAATAATAATTGATTTTTTCTAAGGAAAAATTTTCCAGTATACCATGTAAATATACGACGAAACTGTTAAAATGTATTACGAATGTATAGTGGAATTTGGTACGGAAACATTATTTGTGTTGGCAAAACGGGAGTGTGTTCAAAATAGACTCTGGGTAGTAGTAGTAGTTGGTTATCTAGCGGTCAGTAATCGAGGTACACTTTCCAAGGTAATAATTTATTCAATATTAGTAAAAGGTAACCCTGGAGTGTACCTCGCTTACCCTAGTCAATGACATCGTGAAACTTTACCTAACATGCGCACGCAGAATTCGATTTGGTTCACGTTTGTTTAACTATCACAAATCACATGAGGGTTAGGTAGTGCGTTTATATGTTAAACGTTAATTAGATTGTCAAATACCTTAACTACCCTTCCTATGTGTGTGTATGTCATCCCATACTCTAGTTGTGAATGAAGAAGGGAATTGTATCATAGAAAATAATAAAATGACTCTTGTTTTTTATGTATTCTCAATAATTGGTAATAACAAGTCAAATGTTGTGCGGCTTATGCGAAAGTGGCATTTAAACTGTTGGTTGCTAAAATTCGGTATGACTTTCCCAATATAGCCTAATATAACCCTATTTCTTTGTTCGCTCTTATCTCCCCGATTTCTCGTATAATCATTATCTTGAAGAAAATATGCCAATTGATTATAAAATAGATCTTGCATCATTATTACACATATTGTACTAACACGTTTTCTTTTCCATAAATTATCCATATTTCACCAATAGCTCTACCCAACTAGCACAATAGGTATCTGGGAACGTAATTACGACTATTAAAATGACTTTGAAGTATCGCGCGACATAACATAGGAACGTAAAAAGAACGTTCCTATTACCGTATTACTACCAAAATGGGGAATAATTTCGTGGTAATATTAACGGATCTGCCTCGGTATATGGCTACAGTCGCTGAAACGTGGCAGGGTAGTTCCCGTGACCAGCAAATAGTTCATATATGTCTGACGTATATATTTCTTTCTTTCTCTTTCATGTTATCTTCTTAGATTTTGTTTTAAGTCACTATTATTGTATATATACACATAAAGCCACTGTGTACAAAACAAGATGTTATAGAATATAAAATGAAAGCCTATAAGTATTGTAGTAGAAAAGATTATAAAATATCAAGTTATTTATGGGTGTAAAATTTAAACGAAAGCCAGTTCACTGTAAAATTTGGGGACTATACTTGTAAATGTTTATGCGCCCTTATAATTTTAATTTTTTCCTAATTTTTTTTTCGAAATTTTTTTCTTTAATTATATAAAAATGTGAACATATAATTTTAAAGTCAATATAAATTCAAATTTCTAATCTGAAATAAATGATTAGGCAAGTATTTTTGAAATTGTTGATAAAAATATCATTGAATAAGCTTGTTTATCGCTTAAAAAATCATCATTTTTTTATATTAATTTTATATTCTCGATTGTTGTTTGCTTATATTTTTTATATTATATTTTAAATATTGTCTCCAAATTAGTTCTTGTCAGAACTCGATTGTTGCAGTACTTGATAATTTGAGGTAT
>JARFOC010093737.1:0-13271 GCA_031763485.1 Osmoderma eremita | reverse complement strand
TAATGTTTTTCTTAGTTTTTTAAATGAATTTCAATACTGTAATCAGAGGCCTACACATAAAATCACGAATATTTGTAGTTACGTCATTAATCGATCGGTAAAGTGAAGACAAGCGTAATATCTGAAAACCGGAAGCAAACGTTCACGCAACCGAGATAAAAGTATATAACATATGTCTTAGCTAGTTAAGATACGCCATAAACAAATCTGACGTAACTACAAACATTCCTGATTTTGCCTATACACAGTCAAACAATCCGCATTACTTATAATTAATTCCAAACATGTTCTCCCATCGAAAAAAATATATGTAAAAATGTTGAGATATTGAATTTTGTTCTTATCTGCTTAATGAAACTGATTCCAAACGAACAATTTTTGTCTTAAAACTTCTTCTATACTTCTTACCGTTGGCGAGTTATGGGCATAGGCAGAAAGGAAAATTTTCCATTTTCAAAAACTCATTGTGTTTTCCAAATAGGTAAAGCCCATTGTAAAAACAACTGGATAATATGATTGTAGTGAAATATATATAAAATATAAAAATATTAAATAATCGCCTTATTAGTCATTTTTTAAAACATATGCATCAGTTTCTATTATTTTGGTCATGTGTACTCCAAGCCTGGGGATCACCAAAAATGTCATCTGAGCGTCCAGGCCCAAAAGACAATAATAAATTGTTTATCAAGAATACCAGCAAATACGGCATGTTGCCCATTATTCCAAGAATTAGTTATTCTATCAAAATTATATGAGTTTAGTATTTAGGCGCATTAAAATATAACTCTTCAAAAAGAAACAATACGTATTACAACACAGTGAATATCAGAAGAGCAAATGATATGTGTATACCGCGTCACAAAACCACACTGTAAGAACCCCTCAATAATTTTATTGAATTTAATAAGATTTTCGCCGGCAATCTAAACCACCTCAAAGGAATGTCGTATTTAACCTTGAGATATATAGAAACTTAAATTACCAGTGGAAATTCCACGCATTTCGCCAAGAATATCAAACGATCGCGCGTGGATTTTTAAGATACCTCGAGATATGCTGCAGGCGATATAGGCCCGCCTTCGTTTTTTAGGTCCTATTCCCGAATCGACTACGTCCGAGGCAACAACACAAGGAAAAGATGGAAAAAATTAAAGGGCTTACTCCATCCCCTTCCTCTTTACAATATCAATTCCCTAACGCCGGTGGTATTTTGTTTGTGACAAGTTCTATTTTTACGGAAAAAAAATGATGGTAAAGTGTTTTTTTGCAACTGACGTGAAAGAAAGTTACCTCCAGTGTCATGATATCAATCGACAAAGCAAATGTAAGGTGGGTTTTGATACATATATACATGTAAGAGTAGAAAGTGGCTCTTAAGGCAATGATGACTATTGACTGCGTCATTTCTCCTACATACTGAATCTATTTACGAATACTTGGGAAACAACAAATTGCGATATTAAATTCGTTGGAACGAGTTCGAAATCCCCCAACCGTTCCGTACCGACATTTTCTCCCCCTAGCTGGATTTTATAAATCAACTTTCGACTGCTCTCTGATCGTGCCAATTCCGCTCGCTAGGAACTTTGGGAATGGGTAATGGCGCTTTAATTTAAAAGAAAACCAATTTCCTATTTGATATATGGAGGAATGAAAAATAATTAACGAATCCTACCTTTCCTCGGTGGTAAAAATTAAAACAAAATGGGGACGACGAAAGAGGAAGTATATTGGATATACACGTATGCTCAGCTCGCACATCAGAATTTTTTTTATATTATGCCAAAATAGACTCACAAAACCGTTGGAAAGCTGAGAATATAATACAAGCAATAAGGCCCTGTTTATGATGATCCGAAAGAAAATACACACAAAACAATAATGTGATCTTGAATGCTCTCATTTTGGAAAGTCGTGTTTTTATTGCAGAAACAATCATTTAGCTATTTCTTCGTTTAACGCCGGTGTAAAACCATTTCTAAGCATTATGAATGGCTTGGAAATTAAGAGAAGATCTTGTCGATGTTTAATTACTATTAATCGCATGTGTCACTAGAGAGGAATTCTAATCTGCAGAACTATGAAATTCATAATAGATATAGAACAAGCAACAATGACAAATACTATGGACCAAGAGACCGGAGTTTTAGGATAGACTCCCACTATTGTTTGGCTGCGGATGGGGTATCTACGACCCCTCAAAAAAGTAACATTGTTACAATTTCAATTTATTTTGTATTATTATAGACTTTATTTTTCCGTTGTTTAATTTATTACGAATCGTTGTTTATTTTCCTACTTAGAATCACTTTTTCGTTCTCCTGTGTCGCATAGCAGCTACAAAATGAATATAGGAAACTGTACTTTTTACTGTAATCTGAGAGTACAGAAAAATTACGCAGTTTATGATACACTGCGACTGGATATCTCTCGTTGTCAGTGAGACTCGAATGCGTGATTGCAATTTACAAGGCGATCCCCCGTTCCGATCTGGGCATACGTGTATGTACATAGGTGCCTTGGTAATTAGCAAATAATAATAAATGTCCTTGGTACCCTTCATGTTCTGGTTTGTGTGTTTCGTGCATCTCCTCCACTAATTATGATAGTCTGACTCGAGTATGACAGAGCAGAAGTGCCACTCACTAGCGCCCTTACGAGTCATCCACATGCATCCGTTTAATCTGTCAAATTACGTGCCTATAATTATCTTCAGCCATTCAATTTTGCGTTTAATGAGAATACATGAGTTTAGACGCCGACGCCCTAAATTCCATGACATAAATATGGGCAAAACCTAATTTTTCAGGTGTATACTGCTGACCCGAGCGCATTCGAAGACGACCTCCCATATCTCGTCACATCTGCACGTAACGTTCCTGGTTCATTAATCATAAATCCGAGGATGTTATATCGACTAAATTAAGAGCCAATAATAAAGTTTCGGGAGCTGAATAACTGCTAAATGTCTAGATTTCGGTATATCCGCCATGCCGGAGGGGTGAACGGTATAAAATATTCGTTCCAATCGTGTTAAATTTGTTATTTAACTCGGAGAGGCATAAACTTATTTACATCCAACTGACTTCGTCCTTATTCCAAGCATTCCCTGCTTGCTATTGATTTTTGGGAGGTCTAATAAAACTATTTCCACGCGGATTATGTAAAAGGATATTGACGAAGATAAGCAACGATATTGCGTAAAATTTGTAAGGTAAATTTCAGGTAATTAAGTCTATGGAATTTTACCCCCTTAGCGATAATAAAATATCGCTTTCCAGTTCGTGGGACGTCTTGACATTTGATTTTCTAGGACTCTCTCCGAAGGGACATATTTATTCAAACTTGACCTAAGCAAATAAACCCGGGCTCCGGATAATAATGTTTTTCCTGGAATATAACATCTTCAGAATGGCAATAAGGCACAGAAATAGATCACAATATCAAATATTAAGCTTTAACCAATTCCCCCTTTTCAATTTAAAACATGGCCTTTTTGATATTTGTTAAGTAACATATATATCCACAGCAAATTATTTCACTAACTGAACAATAGTTTATTTGTATGAAACGATATGCAATATCAAAGCAAGGTGTTAGCTACAATTTTTTTTTGATTTGTGCCAAAATTTTTCTAATCTCTTGGACGATATATTTTTGTCCCAGCGATTTCTGCAAACGAACTATGTAAAGATATAACTGAATCTATTCACTACAATTACAACGGCGAACACATCCCTGTTATACACTGTTAAAAGATAACATATTTCACACTTCCCCAGCAACTAAATACACCTCAGACACCGCCTAAAATTGATATTTCTAAGGTGTTTCTTCAACAAAATATTAAGATATAATTTAAAAGTTATTTCTAACTCCACAAATCGGTTCTCGTCGTGGAAAAACTTTGAATTTTCATCCCATTTCCGAGTTGGGTATAATTGGATTTACAAAAAAAAACTTGGTGTCTACTAAATATATTTTAAGCATCAAATAAAATCAATACCTTTGAAGGGTTTCCCCGAAAATATTAAAATAGAATTTGAAAGTTGCTCCCGTCCAAAAGTAAATTCCTGAATTTAATAAAACTTTGGATGCCGGGAAATATATTTTTAAAAGAATTTTTATTCTATTTCTGAGCTGAATTTTTATATAATTTCATCCAATAAGTTAGGTATGTGTACTTCAGATGCCAAATAAAGTTAAATATTTGTGTTCAAGTGATAAAAATTTTTTTTTTTAATCCAAAGTTTGTGTATATCCAAAAGATAATTATTGAGTTCGACAAAGATTTAAAGGTAGATGAAAAATTTTTGGGGTTATCGAAAAATTTTCATGTTATTCTTGGCGTAAAAGAAAATATTGGTGCGCAAATTTTCAAAGGAATTTTCATCATGTTTTTATATAAATGGGATCCGCGACAAAAACAACGAGCTTTGTAACAACCGAATTATTAGACTAGGATTTTATTAAATTTCCCTGGTAAATTTAGGAGATAATAAGGCATAAACAAAAAGGCAGTAATGAAATTCGAAAAGCCTCCATTTTAATATGAAAAGAGCATATTTCTTCAGATGCCTTTCTGAATTATAATATCTGTCCTGTCAGAAGTCATTTCCGGTGGTAAATTGAAACGGATTCAGATTTTGGGTTCTTTCTGATTTGATCTATTCGGATTGGAGACTTTTCAAAGTGGCATAAGTATCTGGTGCAGGGTATTACGAATTTTTTATTCCACCGACATGGAATAATAAATTTCGCGAAAATAATTTCCTTCACGGCCAGCCAAAGATATGCAAATTGGGAAAGTGTGATAGCCGCGTGAGAAACGCAAGGAAAAGTTCTTATCAGGTCTTCGCAGCAGAAAATGTAGCCTGAAACATTGCTTATGTCTTCCCTTAGGTAAATTGGTAAATAAACAAAGTCAGGATATCCACGTGAAAATGACTAGGACCGTTCTAAGGCTACGACAACTGTACGGCTACAATATCGAATCATAATTAATTCGAAAAATTAATTCTGAACGAAATGGTGGTTGATGAATATCGAAAGTTTGGCAAATTTCTTTTTCGGCTTACCGTTGTCTGCGTATGCGGTGGTTTCTGGTTCTGTGGGATAGCGTGCTCCCCTTCGATGGTGATGCACAACTACGAGCGGGCCCCACAAAGCGCCACAAAGTGTACCTCCAAAGTTGGTTAATATCGGTCCAACGCAGAATCTGTGCGAGATGAAGATTCTGCGCGATGGACCAGTGGACGCCTAGCGTCGCCGGAGTCACGTCAAATTATTGTACGCCCCCATTTTAAATTTACCACACTCCGTAAAGTCAATTGTGCGGCATCTATGGGGGAATCGCAACATTAAAGCTGACGGACAACACTCCTCTCAGCGCAGAAACCTGTTTTGAGCATCCACTTAGTGAGATCTGTAAGTAGATAGCTGAGGAAATATTCGAAATTATACAGAAAGCTAAGCAAAATAACGAATACTGTAAAAAAACCGTAATTAAATTTATAAATAAATTACTTAAATCGATAATTGGTAATCATCGTTGCAATTTAGGTTCTCTGTTAACCCGTTGTGTTGATAAATATACGTAGATATATCTATACTGTTGTTTAAAACTTAATTAATATGAATGCCAAAGGTCAAGTCGCTAAAAATACATTTGTTAAGTAAGCTTACATGGTAATAGATATCCCAACTATTCATCCATGTTTAAAAGCACAAAATCTTGAGCGACATCGATTTTGATACAATTAATCTTGAAAATAATATATAATTTACAATAACAATTTCTTTTTTAAACTATCGTATAGTACCGTTACATTCTCACCCTCGTGTGGGTAAATTTCCTATTAAACGGGTATTTGTCGCAGGTGGTGTGGATTTGGATTAATAGACAATTTCCAGGTCAGCGGTTTCAAGCGACTGTGGTTTTCTTGTACGCTGATAAGACCCGGAGGGTTGGCTGAAAATTTACACCAGTTTAAAACCAGCCACCATGCAGAAAGCCGAGAAACGCCTACAGGCTATACTGAAGCGGGCCGAACATTCCTCTATAACACCGGAAACAATAGCGGAATTGAAGATAAGTAGAAAATTGTGCAAGAAAACTAATTTCCAATTTGTAACAGCATCGGCAATCGTCCTGTTATCGGTGTTAGCATATTTACTCTATCAACTACGCAGCGATGAGGTAAATATGAGTAAATATTTGTGCAGTAGAAGCTACGATGTGTTTTTTTTTTAAATTACAAAGTGTCTACTCGAAATACCGTTCGAATCATCGAAAGTCTTTCGACAACCGGAGGATTGTGCGATGTGCATTGGCGTGACAGAAGTGGACCGCGTCACAAACATAACGCCCGAAGATTTCGACCGACTCTATATTAAAACGGTTAAACCAGTTATCGTAACCGATGGTACTAAAGGCTGGGAGGCTGTGGACAAATTCACGTTCGAATTTTTCAAAGATTTATACAGCGGTGTGGATAGCAACGCAGAGGATAGGGTGGAATGCCAGTTCTTCCCTTACAAAACCGAATTTCAATCGCTCTCCGCCGTTTTCGAAATGGACGAAGAAAGATCGCGTTTAGAACCAGGAACTAAGCACTGGTACATCGGTTGGAGCAATTGTAACGATGCCGCTGGAAAGGTTTTAAGGAAATATTACAAGGAGCCCTATTTTTTACCGAATACATCTGAAAATATCGCTTTGAATTGGATATTTATGGGTGGGCCGGGGTCTGGAGCACACATGCATGTAAGTTCTGTATTAGAATCGCATTATCTTTATAGATTGAGTATAGGTTGATGACGTTTTGTACCCTTCCTGGCAAGCACAATTGAAAGGAAGAAAAACGTGGCATCTGGCACCGCCCCCAGAATGTCTATATAAATGTAGATCCTTCGAAGTCACTGTAGAACCGGGAGAAATCAGTAAGTAATGTTTGTTTATATATAAGCATGAGTAATTCGCGTGTTTTTTTAAGTCGTTGTTGACACAAACAGATGGTATCACCAAACAAATATACTACCAGGAAGTATAAGCATAACCATTGGATCTGAATTCGATTAGTACGGATAAATATTAATGTGAAAGCATTTCATCAAATACAGTTCTAATCATAAAAGCTTAAAGTTGTTTTATTTTCTCCTTAGACTTAATTAATTTACGTTATAATTGATGCGTGGTCGGATGAACCTGCGCAATGTGCAAAAAATCACACGTTACACAAATGCAAATTGCTTTTGCTGCACATTTTTTTCCTACAGAAAAAAGATTGTACGTCGTACATATGCCGCCTTAGATTCTACTTGAGATTTTTCAATCCGTGGGAATGGGAATTTTACTGCGAACATAATAATGCTGGAGTTGCTACAATCGAAATCTAATTTTCTATGTTTTAGCTGAGTGAATAATTTATATATAAAGACGTAGGTAATTATTTCATGGGAGGAATTGGGTGAAAGGCGTGGAGTAAAGAGATGTACTCCAGAACTATGTTAATATCCAACTTGCAATAACTCAACAATAATGACGCTTTGAATGTCATTGTTTTTTTTATAAAGTCGGTTTTATGTAGAAAACGGTGCGGTATACCAAATTTAGACAGTTAATAACAAATTTATAAGAAAACGATAATGAAATATTGTCATTCATTGTCGTTAGAAATAAATAGATATTTATCTAGAAATTATTTATTATTTCGATAACGTTTCCAAGAAATGCTGTAATATATTGTGATTGAAATGACCATAGGCGGACGTTTCAAATAATGTATGAGAAGTAATCTTTTGTGATGATTCGGCATGATATTCCTATTACATGTTTTATTCTAACAAATAGAAATACCTAAAAATGTTGTTCTATCTTTGACTCCTCTCGCTACATTTATTTCGTATGTCACATTTGCGATTACCCTCAAATATCGTAACAACATTTTATTGTTAATTCCAAAGGCGGGGCAGCATAGAAAGGTTGGACGTGAGATATTGTTAGTCGCTATAAAAACTTTCTATGCTATAGAATTGCTACTTCAAAACACTCTCTGCTAATAAAAATAAAATATACCCTTACCACCTCGATGAGTGAAGAACTCCGGATACGTATTTCGGCAACTAAGTTGCCATCCTCAGCAGAATCTACGAAGGAAGATAATGTTAGACGTCGCACTCTGGGAGATGTGCACCACACAGAACACCACTTGAATAACACTACCTTCCGGCTTATAATCTAAGTCTATATATACTACAATTTATTTCATAAATTCCTGATTTCTGATGTACCTCAATTTTATCTTTGGCATTTCCTAAAAGGCTATTTAAAGAATTATTCGTTTTGTATGCATGCGTAAATTATGGTCTTTGAAAATTTTGGATAGATTTTTAGTCCATTTATGAAATGGCAGTTTCACAAATTGAGTGCCTTGATAACTCTGAGGTATCAGAGTTGTACAATTTTTAATGGACAATTTTTGTTGATGTTTTTTATCATATCCTGATTGTTTATCATATCCTTCTGAAAACCATTGTATTCCGCAATTTGTATGATGTAATTTAATTATTTTTTATATCGTTCGTTTGTCAATGGAAAACTTAACAAACGATGAATTAGAAAATTGAACCTACTTTGTACTGAAAGCAGTGATTTGAATCCGCTGTTATAAATCTGTTTACATTGGTTTTCTTCCGTTATATGTCGATTTTTAACCTATCTTTATTTCTAATTACTAGGGTATTTATCCTCTTTTTCTAATGTAAACTTTATGGTATTGAATTTTGAATTAAGTTCATCTAAGAACTGATTCAAGTTATAAGAATTTGTGTCAAATATGGCGAAAACATCATCTACATATCTGACCCAAACACCCGGGAAATAGTCTTTTTGAATTCAATTTCAAAATTACTCATAAATAAATGGGCGATAAATGGGGATAAACTATTACCCATGGCTGTGCCATGTTGTTTTTCGTAGAACTTGTTCTCTATCTGAAAATAGTTCTGCAACGTGCATAGCCTGTTCAATTTGATGGATTCATCAATTTCTCTAATGCCCAAATTATTTTTCATTAACAGCTCTTCAAAATATTTCAGGGTTTCCGGAATCGGTACCGAAGGAAATAATGAACTTACATCAAATGAAACTAAAATCTCAGCGTCTTTCAATTTACGATTTTTGATTTTGTTCATAAACTCTGGTGAGTTTTCTATTGAAAACTTTCTTGCTTGACGGGTAAATTTTCAAATTTATTTACTAACCATTTTGACAGTTAATACTAGACACAATTGATCTCATTGAGTTACCTGGTTTGTGAATTTTGGGTAGACAGTATATTCCCGGTATTACTGAATTAGACACATTTAACCTAAATTTAAGGGCTGAAGTCATTAATTCTGGACAATGCTTGTTTGACGAATAAATTTTGGAAGAGGGTCTTTGTTTAATTGTACATAAGACCATCTTTGTATTTTCCTCTGCTAAGCAAGAAAAGCAAACTCTAATTCTAAAACATATTGAATTGAGATTTTTTTAAATAAAACAGGTAAATATGTGATCCAATCCGTTTGAGATTCTACTCAGATCAGAAACGATATTATTATAGTGATAGTTAGTGCAAGACGATCATATGATTAACTCTCATCCTTATATGGGTAGAAATGGCTTGAATTTCAGGTAAAATGAGTCAAAATTGCATCATGTAATAGAAGAACTCTTGAAAATTAAAATGAATTTTGCGATATCAATATTAAAGTAGAATTGTAGATAGAAATAATAATGTTTATCAAATGCATTTAAAAATCTTGTAAATTCTAGGTTGATTTTGGTATTTATCCTGCTGTTGAAGACAATGTGAATGAAACTGGTTGAGAGTAAGTTGCAGTTATCGTTGCTTATAAAAATTCTAATAATTCTTATCAGTATTAACTCATTCCTGGGCGTATTCGATTTGTAAATGTAAAATAATTTTGACGAAAAAGAAATGATTCATAGTTAGGCGAAAGCGAGGCATTGGGCCCCGTTCATTCGGAAAAGCGATACTATAGAAGAAATGAGAGGGAACAACGTGTCGTTTGGAACACACTGCTCAGATAGACCCGACCAAGGCAAGCACTGACAAACAGAATGTCGCAGCAGTAGTAGCGTCGAGGCGGTTTTAGTAAGCAGTTGGTGCAGACTGTACCGGTGATAATATAAAGTGCATGTGTAAATACGTAGAAAATGGCCACCATAAGCGATTTTGCGAAGCTAACTAGGGACGAGCGTGAAGAAATCAAGGACCAATTTAATACAGTAAGTCCGCTAACAACCAGTTGTAAACGAATTATTTCGTGTGTAACAAACAAAACCGACTCACAGTGGGGGCAAACGTGTACGGCAAACAAAAAAAAAATGTGTGTAGGAGAGTTTCGTATGATATGGTTCGTGAGTTGAAAGTGTAATATCGATTTGGTTATATTATATGTAGGTTTGGCGTTTGTGTACGAAAGTAACGCCCAAACGTCGATATCAACGGATTTGAGTTTTAAATAATTGGCGAAATACTAAAACAAAGATATGAATAGCAAACTCGCTTTGTTTATAGTTTATATACCGCAATCATATATACGCACATGTATTTGATATATTTGTTCGGAAAACATCGTAACCTAGGACGGCCGTTTTTAAAGGAAATATAAAAAAGCAAAATATTTTACCAATAAAAATTTTATATAAAATCACAAATCTTGCAATTATGAATTAATATTGATTGTACCACGCTATTTTTTCGCTTACAAAGCGTGTAATGTTACTTCAACGTTCAATAGCAACATTTGCATAATTGTTACAAACAAGCACTTTTCTTTTTATATTTTAGACACCTTACGAGGCAGAACTAATATTACAAATACGAAAAATAATAATTTGTTTGTAGTAGTTTCTTTTTTATATTTAAATTTACATATTTTATTTAAATAACTAAAACTAAGTTTATTAAAACGGAAATTATGTACGTGTCAAAAGGGGTCGTTATAACAAATGATACAACTACAACTTATTGAAACTGTTGACGGTTACAACGCTAGAATCATTGCAGGTATACAAAAGGAATTTAATGGAATAGTTTCTTGATGTGTAATCTTTGTTTATCTCAAAAAGCTCTGACGAAACAATTTTTAGTAATACGAGACTTTCTTGTTTTTCTCTTTCTAACCTACAGTTTAAATAGGAATAATATCCCTCCCTATTATTATTTGTAACTTGTATACATAGATGCATCTGTATCTCTCGCGGCGTTGTCATACTTTTCCCAGAATTTATGTAGGTAATCTATCTCACCTCAACCATTATAAAGTATATAATATATGCAATAAATGAAATCAAAGGTTGTATTGCTTATATCTAGATATATGAAGTATTTTCACAATGTTTTCAATACCTAATCTTTGATAATGTACAATTGAAAAAATTATATTTTATCCTAACGATATTAAGACGACCTACTAAATAATTATAAAATTTTCTCCCAAAGGGATTTGACAACAATGTACGCATATCCTATAAGATCTCTGAACGGGCTGTATAGTGTTCTCGGGTTCAGATGCATTTGGAAAAATGGTTATGACAAATCCTTCTGACCAACAGTTCAATGTGAATCACATCACACACATGTGAGTGCGTGTGATTCACTTCTTTCAATAAGAAAGTAAATGCTTACGCGTCGGAAGAATGTCTTTGCCTTTCCTTATTTTATAAAACCGGTAAATAAAAATAAATATTTACATTACTAAGGACCGAATAAATTTAAATAAATATCTTGTTAATGTACCAGTTTATCTTTTGTATGTTTTATCAAGAACTCTAAAGCTCCCTTGTTCCTTATCACATTTACAAAACACACATCCCACATGAGTGCGTGATATCGACTTTATGCGTTACAGTACTTGGTGACAGGAATGATATAATATTTTTTTAATTATTTATAGAACTGCAACGATAATGAAATAATTGGTGTGTTATTTCTGTATACTTATGTAAATTACCCGGTACTGTCTAAAATTTCGTTTCGCAAATGTTCATTATAATCGTTGAAAAAGCGAAAATCTGTGTGAGTCATTTCATCGACTACACCCATATAACAAATGTATACAGCGGCGAGCAAAAGAATTGTAACTAAGTAGTAAAGCAAGGCAAAACTCAACCTTAGCGCGTTTGCCTCAATACATTTACACGTGACTGTACGTTCAAAACAAGCCACTCATACACACGGGGCACACGTGAGCCAGTCATTTTAGTTGTATTTTAAATACCTGTTTCTGCATCATGCGTATACATTACCTTGAATAAAAATGCCTTATAATTTTACTGAACCCAAAACCGTTCGTCAGATACATACACTGAGACCATAGTTATACCTGCGGTGATAAGTACATTTTAACTTAAATTCCCTGCATATTTTCAGAAAAAGTGAAATAATTACGGGATATCCCTGTACATAATTTTATTACAACTTGTATTTATATTGTTTTATGTGCAGCAATAAAATTTCAATTTTATTTACGGTAAAAACAATATGAACATAATACTTTTTTATTGGGGTTTAATTATCTCTTATCGAACTGAACTAAACTGGTGTTTTATCAGACATCACATCCTTTCTCTAATACGTAAAACTAAATATTTGTAGAAAAAACTAAATAAACATGTTAAAACCGCAAACTTGTTCTGCATGCCATAGGATTAAATAGTAAATATATTTCCAAGTATGGATTTGTCAATGCTGTAGAACTATTTATTAGGGGTTTTTCGATCGCTTAGGTATGTGTTTCCTATGAGTACTTTTTTTTCCGGAGAACCTTATCAATTGTTTTCTGACTAGACAATAGCGGGGAACGAGGAATAACATGATTTTTCAGTTTATCGCATCCTCTGCCTGTTAAAAATAGAAATGTTATTTATTAGTCATCCCATTTGTGATTATAAATATGATATACAGGGGTGTTCAATATGTAAATACTTACGCCGCCAAAAAGCATAAAGTCAAGTATAAATTTGGTTTTGCGATTTTTTAAATAAATAATAATCATAGGAAATAACAAGGGTGTAGGAAGGTTTTTGGGCAGGGACTGAAGTAACTATACATCATTTATTTTAAGAAAATAGCGTTGGGAAAGATGGGCTCATATTTTGGGACGTGTGCTATTGGCTAATAGTAAAAAATAAAAAATACCCTTACCACCTCGATGAGTGAAGAACTCCTGGATACGTATTTCGGCAACTAAGT